>JAHNEJ010000315.1:0-143603 GCA_022559845.1 Amorphophallus konjac | reverse complement strand
CAAACGCGATTGACCGGGGGGCTTTTAACCTAAACGGGTCGGACCCGCTGGTTTAAGGAGACCGGGCGGCCGCCTTGGCGCCCAGCCCGCCTAAGGCGACCGCCCGGTTCGCCTTTTGGGTGTTTGGAAAAGCGCCCGTCCGCCCGAAACATTCAACCGCGCCTAGGCGCCTAGGCGGCGCCTAGGCGCCCGCCTTGACTACACTGCTCCAGTCTTTCACATTTGTCCTAAAACATAAGGCTGGAAAGGAAAATAAGGTGGCCGACGCCTTGAGTCGAAGGGTCTCCCTTCTTTCCACTGTTCGGGTAGAGGTCACTGGATTTGACCGCATGAAGGAACTCTATGGAGAGTGTCCTGATTTTGGCCCTACCTACTCTGCTTTGTCTGCTGGACCCTCGATAGCCTTTTCTGACTATCTACTCCAGGATGGTTTTCTATTTCGAGGGCAGCAACTCTGTGTCCCGAGGACTTCTGTTCGGGACTTCCTGATTTGGGAAATGCATGATGGAGGTCTTACTGGTCACTTTGGCCGCAACAAGACCATCCATTCTGTGGAGGAGCACTTCTATTGGCCTGGCCTGAAGAGAGATGTGGCCAAGATTGTAGCCCAGTGTAGGACATGCACAATGGCCAAACAGGCCAAACAGAACACTAGTCTCTACACTCCTCTCCCCGTTCCTGATCGACCATGGGTTGATGTGAGCATGGATTTTATCCTTGGTTTACCTCGCACTGCTCACAAACATGATTCCATCTTTGTTGTTGTTGATAGGTTCTCTAAGATGGCCCACTTCATTGCATGTTCCAAAACATCTTATGCATCTAGAGTAGCCCATTTATTCTTTGATGAAGTCGTGCGTCTGCATAGTCTCCCCCAAACCATAGTGTCTGACCGATATGTCCGGTTCACTAGCTATTTTTGGAAGACACTTTGGCACCTAGTTGGCACTAAACTGAAGTTTTCCACTGCCTATCACCCCCAAACTGATGGGCAAACCGAGGTCGTCAATAGGAGTTTAGGGAATCTGTTGAGGTGTCTCGTAGGGGATCACCCCGGCACTTGGGACCTTCTTTTGCCCAGAGCCGAATTTGCATACAACAGTTCGGTCAATCGGTCCATAGGCATGAGTCCATTTGAGGTCGTGCATGGATACAAACCTAGGAAACCTGTGAATCTCATTCCCCTTCCCCTCGAGTCTAGGATATCCAAGTCAGCTGAGGAGTTTGCACAGCATGTCACAAGTCTGCATGAGTCAATTAGCAAGCAAATCAATCTCAGTAATGAGACTTATAAGAAATTGGCTGATTCGCATAGGCGTCACCATGAATTCCAAGAAGGTGACATGGTTATGGTACGGGTTCGACCCGAACGACTCCCTTCGGGAGCCCTTAAGAAGTTACAAGCCCGTAGTGATGGACCATTCCCAATTCTGCGGAAGATTGGCTCCAATGCGTATGTTGTGGACTTACCTCCCGAATATGGGATTAGCTCGACTTTTAATGTGGCAGATCTAGTGGCCTACAAGGAACCCACAGCGATTCCTAGTGACCCTTTCGAGCCTTCTCCTCCCATTGAGAGTGAGCCCACCCCTGTGCGTCCCACAGTCTCGAGAGTTCCGCGCGAGCACATTGAGAGGATACTGGATGAACAGGTGACCACTACACGGAGCAGGGTGTACCAGCGCTACCTTGTCCGCTGGCGGGACCGTCCACCTTCTGATGATTCCTGAATCAGCCGGGAAGATCTCCAGCGCCTCGATCCAGATCTGCTGGAGCTCTACCACAACAGTGTTCCCCCTTACTCGACGGAGTCGAGTTCCAGCCGCCCCAAGAGGGTTGGTGGGGACACCACCGGGTCCACTACCGGGCCCATTACTCGGAGCCGACGCCGCACCGCCCCGACTGCACCGAGCTTATGGCTCGGAGATCCTTCTTGAAGACTCGACTTACGGCTACGGTAGTATATTGCGTATTGAGTATATGTATTTGTGTGTATGTATACATGTATTCCTACATGTATTTTTCCTTTCGTCTTATTAGGCTAGTCATAGTCAAATAACATGTGTGTAATTTTTGTATTTTATTTGATTAAAACCCACAAGTCAAAGTGAGGTGGGTGGGTTTTGTTTTGTTAGGCTAGGATATAAACACAATTAGTGGAAGTTAGATGGTATCTATGTTATGGCTTTCTTTCCTATATAAGGAGGCCAATGGTGTGTTACGAGACATGAATGAAATGAAAGAAAACTTTGAAACCCAAGGTGCTTTGCCTTTGTGTTTTTCCCCTTCCCTCTTTCTCATTTTGTGAGTTTGAGTGTCGTCCGGTGTGAGACCGTCCGGCGTGAGGCCGAGCTGCACGAGGTAGCATCCTATCCAGTCCCGTTCGTGTCCCGGAGTTGCCATCGATCCATTTCCACGTCGCCGCCGCATCACAACCATTCTGTGGCGCCGCGGCGGTAGCAGTGAGAAGGAACAACATCCCCTCCCATACCAACTGGGGGCCTTCTGTGCCAAAATCCTCTCCAGCAAGCCGTCGTGATCATAGTCATCATGTGCAAAAGCTGCGCGAGAGGGAGTCAGAAACATCCCATCAATGGTGGTGTCTGCGGCCTTATGATGCCCGGATAGATGCCAAATAGCCGGTGAGGACAGCCCAGCCCGAACTGCGAAGCTATCAAAATCCTTGAAGAAGCCTAAGCTCCTCTGGTCAGGGTACTGCCGCTGTCGCACAAAACCCTCTGGGAAGCTGGGATAGGAGAAACTGCAAGTGCTATACATGTTGTCCCTTCCAAGCAATATGGCCCGCTCAAGACGACGCCTCTCTCCTGCCAGCCAGGTATCATCAGCCTCCACACCAGGAGGCGCAAAGCTATGAATGAAAGGCAACAGATGTCGGTCCAGTAGGAAGTGCGATGGATAGCCGCCCAAGCGGTCATAAACATAGCCTCCCTGCCTCCACGTAATCCGGGAGACGTCAACAGTGTCCTCAGTGGTAGCTGCTTCTCGCGTTGGGCCCTCAGCGACCCAAGTAAACCCGCGGTCCAACGCATCAAAACTCTCTGAGGTGATGCTGCGAGGAGGGAATGGTGGCATAGGCCTGTCCGTCCTCCGCACATAATGGTCGTCAGAACCTCCAACTCTGGGCCTCCGGGAGGTCTCTTCGCTCTGGCTGGGACGAGCCATGTCTACAAGAGCTACAAAGCCAAGACCAAAAGCTCAGTTACAAGTCAAAATCAGCATATGGACAACAATAAGATTATTGAGCAGTCCTACAAGACCCCGTCATGCCTCTGAGCCAGGGGATTAGCAAAAATCATGAAAAGCACGGGCAACCCGCCCCACCTCCGGCTTTGACGGGTGTCCCGTGGGGGGCATTTGTTGAACCCATAATTTGTCTTACAAAATTTCAGAATATTATCCTCGCATCGGACGAGGCCTATATTTGGCGTACCGCCATTTCGAGGAATATTCCCCGCGGGGTCCTATGTTTGGCGTATCGTCGCCCCGTAGGATATCCCCACACCTAGAGCTTCATAGCCTACATATTGTTGCAATTATAGACCTCGCGCAGCATTCGAGACGGTCGAGAGTCGGGTTAAATCTACTACGATTGTCAGGATCGTGTAGTTCCGGTAAAATCCCTAAGGGAGGAAGCTTCTCTCCTTTGAGAGGAAAAAACAATATAGAAGGAGGTCTACGCATCGCAAATGAAGTCCCTCGTACGTGTATCACGGAGCACGGACAATAACAAGTCTTCCATTCGCGGCCTACGGCACGAGGAAAACGATAAACGAACAAGGAGGACCGCGCCTTCCCTTCCCCAGCGAGCGAACAGGCTCCAAAGCCCCCAGGGCCCCCTTTTATTGAAATCAGACGAGGGAGAGACCCGTCCGGGGTCGGAGGGACCCGTCCGGGGTCGGAGGGACCCGTACGGGGTCATCCGCCCCCGGGCGGGTCCGCGCGGACGCAGGCAGGCCCGCGCGGGAGTGCGGGCTCGGGCGGGACCCGCCCGATGTCAATCGACCTCGGGCGGACCTGCCTGGGGTCATTCCACCCCGGGTGGGTCCGGGGACCTCCCACCCCGAAGCGGTCCATTTTCCGCGCGCGAAGAACCAAAAAAAAAAAAGGAAAAATGGAGGAAAATGACCTCCCCGGGGTCATTTTCACCCTGTTTAACCCGTACGGGTTCAAATAACCTCTCGTTTAACCCGTACGGGTCCAAACGACCCCGGGGAGGTTCCCACTTCTATAAATAGACCCCCAAGGGTCCAGGGAGAGAGGGGACATCGTACGGAGCATTGCCTTGGAGCATCCAGCATTCTGAAGTTTGTTCGTTTGTTTGTTCTGGCCCGCGAGGGATAAGTCCTCGAGTCTTGTGTATACGCCCCTACGAGGGTATTTTTGTCATTATGCCCCTCAGTAGGCCATGTTGTAAGTTTCTACATTCCGGGACAACTAAATTACGTAGTACCGTCCGTATAACGGGGGAATTACAAAAATGTCCTCTCCGATATCTAAGAAACATAAAAGTCCTGTTATTTGCAGTTTTACCCTGCAACTTTTGTAATTGGGGCTACGCCCCTACTTCCCGTGTTAGTGCGGACTTTTGTACAGTCGACAACTCGCCGACAACTCTTGTACCCAATTGGGCCTTAAATGAATCCAGTGTACTCCACAAATCTCTTATGTACATCAATTGTGAAAAATTACAAGAAAACCCCCGATTTTCAAAAATTGCATATATACCCCTCCTCTGGCAAAATGGACGGATGTACGCCTTCTATGAAGTTCCCGTCAGTCCTTCTGCTTGAGGAGGCGTCGGCTCAGTCCGACACTCAGATGTCACGCCAACCCTAGGTCTATGTAGGGTGTGGTAAAATTACCAAAATACTCCTGCGACCTAGAAATGGCCTAACATCCCCCGTAACCCTCCAGAAAGAGCCTCAGCGCCTTGGGAAGTCAGGAACCCGGTCCACTTCCGTTCCAGCCCAGAAATTTCAAAAATATCCTTGGCCTGGGAAAATTACCAAAATACCCCTGGGTTGGTAAAATTACCAAAATATCCTCGGGGTCCAGAAAACCTCCCTCTACTTCAAAAATGCCTACGGCTTCCGCATATTTGCATCTTTACTCCTAAATCTTAGAGTTTTGCTCAGACTTAGCCCTAACCCTATTAACATGTTAGTGGTAAATGAGTGGTCATGGATAGTTATTCGAGTGAGGCTGCCCTCCACATCAGAACCTAAGGAGAGGATATTGGGATTTCTTTGACAGTTAAACAGAGGTGTTCGGACGTTAGGCCGATGTAAATCACCACTGGCTACGGCCAGTGGGGAGAGGTCAGCACTTGAACCCAAATCGTCTGATACTATGCGCACCCACGGAATAACCCTCTACCTGCAGAGGAATGTCTCTTTTCAAAAAGGACATTTTAAATACTTTACTTTTCCTACGTGAAAAATTCAGTGGTCCACAACCACAAAGAAATCATAATTCACAATAATTCTTACTCCATGATTGCAATAAAAATTAGACAAGAAAAACATCCATATCCAGAACCATAGAAGTGTGTTGCCTAATGGCCATTTCTCTCCCAAATAATCCTTGGGCATATTGATAAGCGGCAAGCTCCTTGAAAATTGCACCTTGGACCGAGACTTCTAGAGCTGATTTTTCAATGCAAACATATTGCCCTTGCTTAACTTCTTGATCATATTCAATTTTTGAATTATAAAGAGTCGGATTAAGATAAATGCCAGCTACATGTAAAGGACGGTGCAATTGAAACTCCCACCGTCTATCAATGATTTTTCAAATTGGACCATATTTGTCAAGCCTTTCATTTAATGAACTCTTAATACTCTCCTTTGCTCGATCCGTAGCCTCATAAATGTAGCCCATCGCTGGCTTTTCTCCATCAACCAACTGTAGAACCATAACAAGGGGCTTGAATATTTGCAATGAATATGTCACACCATTCCATAAAGAAGACTTCAAGATTATGCCATCTACCTTCTTCCCTTCAGTTTATTGGCCCACCGATTGTTACTAGCAAGCCAATCAGTAGATGTAAACATCATTCTCAAGCTATCTTTGCAATCAAGCAGACTCTGCAAATTTAAGTAGTTGGTGGCAAAGCGAGTGACAACTGCAAGTGCAAGATTCTTGTCATTTGTGTACTTTCTCATCATAGCAAGAATCCTTGTGTGCCCATAAATAAATATAGTCATCATTTTGGCCCTACGAATGGTTTCTTTCATTGGAGTCGATTTGAAAATGTCCTCCAACATCAAGTCTAAGCAATGGCAGCACATGATATCCAGAATAAATGAGGATGGGCTGACATCAACATTCTCTCGGCTGCCACATAACTAGACTCATTGTCTGTCACCATTTGAATGACATGCTTAACACCAACTTCGTTCATAACCTTATCCGATAAATCTGTCAACAATTTGGCATCTTTCACATGTGCAGAAGCATCAGTTGATTTTAAGAAAACAATCTCAACTAAAGACAGAGAGTAAGACAGAATGATGGTGAGACATAGCAACAACATAAATCGAAAGCATCCAATGATTTCAAGGGAAAAAATCCCACCTGGAGAGTTTACAAGAAAGTTGATCAATGTTTGCCCCTTCACATTTGTCCATGCATCGGACATGATGCTATAACTATATCTTACCCAACTTTCTTTTTGGACATCCACCAACTCTTGGGTTATTTTTATCTCCTTATGTAAAATAATCTCATGAATCTCCTGATAGCTAGGCCCTTTAAATCTCAAACCGTATTGTCCTACGGCTTCCAACATTGTTTGAAAAGCTAGGCAGTCGCACGGTATTGAATGGAATGCCAGCTTGATAAAACCATCTACCTACGTATTGGAGGACCCTGTCATGATGCTCCTTTTCCCATTTTTTTGTCTCTTACAGTCTTAGCTTTGTTCTGAATCAAGAGTAAAAAACTTGTTCATAGGACCCTTCATCCGTGGTGGCTTTGCAACAATGTCATCAAGTATATTAACTTGAGAGACCTCCATAGATTGAGATGAATCCTTCAAGAAATCAGCTCTATCTTCCGCCTCTCTCACCATTTACAACTTCTCAGTTCTAGCTTTCTTGACATTTTACATATATTCTCGGATTTCTATCCTCACATCCACGGGAACCTTCTAGCAAGCTGTCACATTTGTACCTAGGCCGGCTAAATGTTGCTTCAGCCAGTAAATCCCTCATTTACTCACCTTTTTACAAAAATTACATGTTATCTCATCTCTATTCTGTGGATTAGCAGAGGTTCCATATTTCCACCCAATGTCTTTTGATCTGCCCTTTTCTACATGGGACACTTGAGTGCTTGCATTTGACGATGAACCACTAGAAACGGACATAGAAGTAGGTGGTGTAGATGTAGACATCTTAAAAAAAAATCAAACAACAAATTTAAATAATATTACACAAAAATAAATCAAACAACAAATTTAAAAAATATTTTACAGACTGCTTATTGCCAGGAATTCTCCAAAGTCAAAATAGAGCAGAGACAGTTGCCGTCACCGACACCGATTGCCCTACATGATTGATTGTCACTGTGAGAGACAGAGAGAGAGGTTGAGACTGAGTGAGAAAGGGGATTGGCCCCTCCCTCTAACTATGCATGTGTGCGTGTCGGTGTGACAGAGAAAGGGGGAGGGAGACAGAGAGTGAGAGAGGGTGAGACAGAGTGAGAGGGGGTTGGCCCCTCCCTTTGACTGTGCATGTGTGTGTCGGTGTGACAGAGAGAGAGGGAGAGGGAGAGAGGGAGAGAACAGAGTGAGAGAGGGTGAGACAGAGTGTGTGCGTGTGCGTCTGTGCATGTGACAGAGACAGAGAGAGTGAGAGGGAAATCGAGAGTTAGAGAACAGAGAGAGACGGGGTGAGGGAGAGAGTGATAGAGAGGTGGTCGGCCCCTCCCTCTCACTGTGAAGGAGATAGAGGGGGGGGAGAGAGTGACAAAATGGGAGAGGAGCCGAGCCCCTCTCTGTGTGTGAGAGAGAGAGTAAGAGAGGGAGACGGGGAGAGAGGGAGAGGGTGTGTGTGTGTGTGTGTGTGTGTACGTCTGTGTAAGAAAGACAGGAAGAGGGAGAGGGAGACGAGTACCGGACGTCGTTGTCGCTGCTGGAAATTAGGGTTGGTCGATCGGGGAGGAAGGGAGAAATGATCGGGGGGTGGGAGGAGATCGAAGCCCTCACGAGAGTTATAGCCAGATCCGCCTTAACCAAGCAGTTTAGCGGGTCTTCGATGCCCGATGCGCGGATCCGCTAGTAGTTGGGTTGGCGGAATGGTCGAGCGAGGCGGCCCAGGCGCGTCGAGGCAGGCGAGACAGCCCGAGCGTGCCGAGGCGGGCGAGGCGGGTAGCAAGGCATTCGCCTTAGCGAGCGATGATGCAGCGAGGCGAGTTGCTAGCGCAACGCCTAGGTGTGATTTCAATAACATAGATGTGAGCCAAGTAACCCCCCCCCCTCTCTCTGGGAGTCGAACTTGGGACCTCCCTACCATGACACAAGGTCCTTACCAATCGACCCACTTGAGTTCCTCACTAACCTTCACTTAGCTACCTCTTTGCAAAAAAACCGAAACTAAAGATAATTGAGTCATCTGTGATATCAATGAGAAAATAAAAATGAAAGAGGGATCTGTGACATCCTAGTTCTACCAGCATTAGGATTGTATATAGTTCTAGTTCTACTTGGATTGGTCCTGTCCATGAGTTAGTTGCATTAGTACTAGAGAGATGTCCTAGTCCATTTCATATCAAGAAATTTCTTGTACATCTCGCCCCCTTTTAAAACCACCACAGTGCCTCTTGTTAGAAATTAAAAATTATATATTTACCTATAACAAAAAAAACATAAAAAGAGATTTTTAAATGAGGTCAAGGACATTTCTAGATCAGGTATATCAGATCAAAATCGGACACTTGATTGGGTTTAGGCCTATCAACCAGGAGCCCAATTCCGAGCCTTTGAACCTTGGTCGCCAATACGTCACAAGAAGTGCACCAAAGAGGTGAATACGCAATGCTTAAGCAATCAACATGTCAAAAAACCCTTAGGTATAAAGTATGCCGATGCATGAAAATTTTAAGATAGCTCCCAGAACCTTGAACCTTAAAATGTGATGCCAAGTGAAGAAATAGACTGTGGTGCTATGATCAGAATGTCAAGAGGGGTTTGTATAATTTTCACCCCTTCTTTTCAACCACGCCCTGTAGTCATAGGATTAAGGGATGAAATGGCAGTAATAGCAGGAGGAGGAGGATGGTGATCGCATCAGCAGGGAAGAACAGCAGTAGTGGTAGAGAAGCATGGCTGCAAGGAATGAGAGTAGCAAAAAGAAAATCCATTGAACAACCCTAACAGGCTGATCAGCCCATTAGACAGCTTGAGTTGACCCATCCCAATCTTGACCCAAGATCAAGATCACCCAATCTGATTGATCCTGACCAAGCATTGTGAAGTGATGGTTTGCGGATATGTAACTGGGCCAAAAATGGATCCAGATCAGCCAATCTAACTTGACCTAATCTGATGTTTGAAACCACACTAGAAACTTTTTGGTTGTTTAGTGGGTTCTTTCTAAGTTTGTCATGCTTTATACTCATCCAGGGTAATCTCATTGGCATAGTCTCCTTTGCCTGGAAATTCATTTGAGCATTTTGTGGGCCTTCCTTTTACTAGATTTCTTCCTTGATCAGTCAATTTCCCTACTCCATCCATGGTGTTCCTCCACATTCAACCTAATTATATCCCTTCTCTAGTTTAGTCTTCTAACTCCACCTAATGCCTGCTATTCCATGTGGTCAACCCCGAGGACATCGTGTTGAAAACTACCTCAGCGTTCTCAAAGCTCAAATACTCCAAGACTTACAATTGTCATCATTGATTCCAAGCCTTCAACTTTGGTAATTTCCTCCTCCTGCTGTGGCTTTAGATATCTTAGTCAGTTGCTCACAAGGCTCTCACCATTCAGCTCCAGCAGCCACAAATGCCTTAGCCAGCTAATTTACTATTTAGTGATTTACTCCTTTGGATGAAATTGTCTGGCTGCATGTTTTCTTCATGACTTTAGTATAGGGGTGTCAATGGATCCAATCTCTATAGATCCAAATCCGGATCCGAAAACATAAGATCCGTATTTTACCTAAATCCAAATATTTAATAATTTTCGGATCTAGATTTAGATCTAAATCCGAAATGAGATTTCGGATCCGGATCAGATTTAAAATTGGACATCGTGGAAAACCCCCTATACAATGAATATATATATAAAAAAACCCTACCATAACAGGATACATACATGTAACCCCTGCAGCTTCACCAAATCAAGGGGGTTATTCACATGCTATTGGAACATATAGCGGGTTATTTACAGATGTTCATTGTGTAGGGAGTTTTTCACATATGCTGATATGCATGCCTTTTTAGGAGGTTATTTACAAAAACATTAAAAAAATGAAACCCTACCTCTCCTTGATGGCCCTCTCATCTCTCGTCTCCCTCTATCCGGCATGCAGCCCCGGCGGAGGCGTCCGCCACCCTGCAGGCTCCTGGTCGGCAGCTGTGGTGGCCACCTCCTCGCAGCGGCAATCTCCAGGAGAGGTGATCTCTCTCTCTCTCTCTGCCCACGCAGAACCCCCCGCCAGGCGGCTACCCTCTCTCTCCGCCGCCAACCGCCACTGCCCCCCCAACCAATGCCCCCCCCCACTGACTCGTCCCCTGCACAGCCACCGCCACCGCCACTACCCTCACCCTCGTCCACACCACCCATCAGCCGCCACTGCAGCCGCCGCCGCCACTGCCGCCCCGGCCCCAGCACCGTTGCTATCGCCTCCACTGTCCTCTCCCTTATCTTTTCCTCATCCTCCATCACCGTCCCCCCCCCCTCGTCATCTCTCCCCCTCCCAGCCCCCCCCCCCCCAAAAAAAAAAATCTCGCTGACCCGTCTCTCTCGCTCCCTGCTCTCAGCCCCATCAAGCGACAGCGCCCCCAGATCACCGTTGCAGGTGGCCGTTGCCGAGATCGCCATTGCTGTCGCCGAGATCGTTGAAGAGGAACACCGCCAGAAGAAACCCTGGTCCGGCCAGAGAGAGAAAGAGGGGGTTTCGGAGAAGAGAAGGGGATTGGGGGTGGAGGGTGGGGAGAAAGGTCGCCCCAAAATGGCCCCGAAATCAGATCTGATCCGACTTTTCTTGCCCCAGATCCGCGAAATAGAGGTATTTCGGGTCATGGCCTGATCCGAATCCGAAAAAAAATGGATCCAGATCGGGTTCTCGGATCTTCATGATCCATTGACACCCCTACTTTAGTTATCACTTTTCCAGCTCTTCATCCTTTATACTGTGACAATCACCAACAGTAATTTCTCCAGCATTCTTACTCTTTCTCATGTCTCCGCTAAGCAGGCTGCTAACCTCTTCACTAAAGCTGCATTTTGAACCACTTATCATGGGGATTCCAATCATCGGAATCCCCGACAGGCATTGATCTGTTCAAAGGAACACATTTCTTCTAGGCTTCTGTGCTAATCTGATTGTGAAAGAGGGAGGGAGGGGGACACACACACACACAGAGAGGATTGTTGTACCTCCCACTTTTATAAAAGCAGCTCAGAGTTGGATTCTGGCAGCATTTTGCAGATTTTGAGGTGAAATTCTATGAGGGTATAAAACGAGGGGCTGGGGGTATGCAAAGGAGGCTGGAGGGTAAAGTGGGGGCACTTCTGTAAGACTAAAATCTACAATCTATGTTTGTAGAAAAGATCCCGGTTGGGGGTGCGCCCAGGGGTGTTTTGGGGGGGGGGGGGGGGTTGTTTCCACTGTCCAAGGGATATTTGGCCTGCCAATGGCTTGGGCTACCAATGATTCAGCCTTCATCCTGGATGGGTGGGTTCCCTTTAGGTAATGAGGAAAAAATATACACATAACATTCTGTACCACTGGCAGTATGTTAGAAAATTCTCTTTTTGCAAAACTCCCCCAACTCATAAGGAGTTCCAAATGCATCCTAAGTCTCAGATGACCATGCTTCAAGACATTGGTTAGCAGATTCTTGGCTTATGATCCACAATGAGTTTGAAAGGGGGCGTTGGACAAATATTATATACGTTCTCCTTCTGCTTGGATCAGGATTTTACTACTTGAATTAGTCCTACATATATGTCCTAGTTATATTACTATTGGGAGACATCCTAGTCCTAGTTTCATTGGTCTCCCGTCCTATGAGCATAACACTTGGTAAATAAAGAACAAATGAGCACCCAAATCCAAAGCATCATCTTCCTCCCCACCAAAAGATAGGGCAAAGAGAAGAAAAATGATAATTACAAAAATAAAGGTTCCTAAAGTTCTCAACTCATATTTCCTTATTAAATAACTTACATCTCCGTAAAGGAATGCGCCAAACTGAACTAACTGATGAGCAGCATCAGAAGATGGTTTCAACTTGCTTGGCTTATTACCAAGCTTTCGCCTACAGTATACAGATCCACAATAGCAGTCTTGGTCTGCTCCAAATTGGACAAACCTATGAAGATCAGTAGATGGACAAAAATCAGTACAAGAAAATGTTGGTGCAGGATGAGATAGTTGAGAAAAACACAAAGAAGTGGTAGTATTCGTAACAGAGAAAGTAATATCAGTAGATACATATAACACAGGCCAATGTGCCCCATGAGAGAAACATACTGATAATCATATGTAAGATCCTCTCCCTTCTTGATGTCCCGTGTTGCAAATATGCCAATCCGTGTTTCACCATCAATTATCCTACAATATGAGTAAGCATAAGATAAATCCAATCAAGGTTTGTCACCCAGGAAACCCTCATGCCAACCCTTATTTGTTGACTCAGTTTTCATGTTTTCTTAATCTAGATATGCATATACTCCTACAAGTTAGTTGGTTTGATCTCAACATAACACAATAAAAACCCTTCACTTCAGTCCACAACACTTAGGCTAAAACTAAGAAATAGACTCCAATTTCACATCAATTCAAAGGCATGCTTGATGTGATATAGCCCATCTTGGACTCAGGTCACAAATTGTCAACTAATGCTTATTTTACATGCATTCTCAATAAAGAAACATATATTGCTTCATAGATACATATCAATATGTGGACACATAAGTTCATGTTAGACACTATCGGATTCTCATACTTGGCTGAATCCTAATTTACAAGGGCAAATCCTCATGATTCCATCGTTACAGAGAGAATTAAGATGGAAAATCCATATGGATGAGAGAGGAGATGCTTTTCTAGGAACTTTGTGGCAAAGACATAAATAAGAAATAGAGTAGCAATGAACCACATGGGTTCCTAACTATTAATAAAGTAATGGTTGACAGGTGTTTACAAAAGGAATGCTATCTCTATGCAGTAGCTGATTGATAATGCGAAGTACAGGACATAAATTTATTATACATTCAGAAGAAAAACTTGCTACAATTTCCATCAGTATAAGATGCATCTCAAGGGCTTATAAAAATATAATAATCAAAACATACGGGCTTTAAAAAAATAAACATACAAGTGAACCCTCAAGTTCTGAATTTTTAACCAATGCCTCATACTAGGTGACATCAAACACCCATGACCATGCAACAAAGCTCAGAACAGCTCATGCAACCTCAACAACCAATTAAGTTTGGCAGGAGTTGCTGTGGAAATGGGATTGTCCATACAGATAGGGTCAGTCTTCCGCAGGGGATTTAAGTGCCCACTCAATCAATATCTGTAGAGAACAAGAGATTCACCTATCTCATACAAGTTGTGCCCAGTGGTTACTGAATCTATGCAGGTCAGCTGCTCTTTTTTAGTTTTCTAAGAGACTAAGACGGATATTAAAATAAGAGAAAGTCATCAGAGTTACAGTAGAAACCATTTTTGCATCTCAGTGTTGGGTTGACAACTATGATTTATGTATCTGGATTTGTTTCCCTTGAAAGTAGCATCAATCACCATGTCACGGTTAATCTCACATAGATAAAAATTTGTTTCTCCTCGATGCTTCATTTGCCAAAGTCTATCCTCACAGGTTTTGTCATCAATAACTGCAACAGAGTTTAAGCAAGTTTAATATTTGTTGGAATCGAGATCAAACAATGAACACATTGAAGAAATTTGTCACCTTCACCCACATACTCTATGACGAATTCTCCTTGCTTTATATCTTCATCTGCTATAATACCCGATCCACACTTTTCTGTCTGCAAGAAGTTTTAGACAGATATTTGAAGACAGTTAACTATATGAACAAAAGAACAATAGAAACAAAATGACCATGGAAAAAGTCTCACAAACAATAAAGCATGCGGCTATATGAACAACAAGTGATAAATTAGAAATGGGGACTTGAAAACTTTCACCTTAACTCAGCATTACATATGATGATACTGGAAAATTGAGGGCAAGCCTTTATGAAAGATGGTGGATCTCACAGTCAAGGTGATGAACTAAGAAGTCATGGTATTGATAAAAACAGGCGTAAGTTTTAGAAAGTAGAAGGCACATTTAAGACTTTAAGAGTGTAGCAATGAACTTGAACGCTGATGCTCAAAAAGAAAGGACAAAGAAAAAGGTTGGTGCAAGAGAAAAACAAATGACACATTGAGATTGCACACTTGCACTACTGAGTGAACATCATCCATTGATTGAAGTCGAAGCACATGGGGCACCCTGGACATTTCAGTGCCAGGGCATTACTCCATACATTTGCAGAAAATGTTTCATACACAAATTTAGGCTTCTCCACACAATGATAAGAATTATCCAAATTAAAAATCTCCCCTAAGTCACATCACAACAGAAAATCAGAAATAGTCACCTTCACTTTGCAATTACAGATGATGAGAACTATATATCAAATTTTACATATCATCTTTGAACATTTTTCCTTGGCAGACATGACTCAAAACTAGTACAGTTGGCTCAACAGCAGCTTGCCGGAGTTTACAGTCCTCGTGGAATGAGTTTTTAATAGGCTAGTTGTGACAGAAGATGAGTGCAGTAATATTTTCCCAAAATCTGGGAAATTTGGGAAACTGTGGGTGCATTTGGCATTTCTTGTAAGTTGCAAAGGAAGACAGATTTTCTCCTTCCTTGGATATCCTGTGTTCCATCAAGTGTAAGGAAAGAAGAACTAACAAGCTACCACATCTAAACACCTTCAAGTTTAAATCTACTTGATGATCCACTTCCTAAAAGGACATGTCTTCTTGAAAGTAAAGAATCATTGTAACAAATATGCACAAATTAACATTTAAAATGAAAAAAATGATAACTATTATGTAATACATACCTGAACTAATTTCATTTTCTTCACAGGTCGGTGTTGAAATGGCTTGTTTAGACACCAATTGCCACAGTTACAGCTTTGAGAACAACTAGATAAAAGGATCCTGTCCAATCAATGATGTTCACAATGACCAAATAACTCATAGGCCAAAACAGGAAAACCACAGTTTTCTAGCTTTTATGATCATGTAACAATTGAACCACGGCTTTGCCGTGGTGGTATCACCACCTCCCCCCATTGGGGGAGGTCCCGGCTACGAAACCTGCGCTCCCCCAAGGGGGGAGCGGGGTGGCCCGGTTTGCAGGGCACCCAGTTGTTAGGGCCGCCCCTTGCACGTAGTTACCGGGGATTTCAATCCCCGGGCCTCCCCCTCCCCAAGTCCACTCCCCACTATGGGACATATCCAAATCAACTTCTCATAGTGTAGATATCATCGTCAGTACTCAAGCACAAACACTTTTTTTCGAAGTACACAAGCAACTCTAAAATGGGATGGAAGAGAGCAAATGCTGAACATTACCCACAGAGGCAATCTCTGTCACAAACAGTAGATGTTCCTGGAGATGGTTTGCAGGAACAGAATATACCATCATCCTCTGCACGTGTTTTTATCTTTTTGGTGAGATAAATATCTTCATTTGAGTTAAGAGCAGGAGAAATGAGTACGGAGAAGTTTAAAAAATGTTAAAAAGAACGTTCATCCCACATGGCATGCATTTTCAGTGTTAAGATTATCCAGAAACAAGCTTCATGAACCACCTAAAAGAAACCTGATATGCAGACTTTTTAAAGGTTAATGAATCAATGCTTTAACCAAAAGTGGTCTATGGTTAGGTAGAACAAAATGGAGATGGATAATAATAGTTTCTCTTTCATATCCGCATTTTAGTGGTATAACTATAACCTCTCCACTTCATGCTTCTCAGTTTCTGGTATTAGTATCATAAGTTTAATTGCACAAGTTATGCTGGTGTAATAGCATAAACGAAACGTTGATTCACATATCTAAAATTCAACATCTAGCATGTGATACATTGATACTTCAGGTACCATGAGAGGAGGAAATCTTATAATTAATTATTCTCATCCACTGATCAATAGTCCAAGAGTAATAAACATGTAAACGTCCACCACTGATGGGATAACTTCATGCAAACATAAGCAGAGTGACTAGCAGACTTCAGATTTCCTGTTTCCACGGATACTGCGCTTAATGAACGTATACGGCATCATTTTCTGTTTCATCAACCAGTCTGGCAGTTGGAACTCAACAGGACTTGCAAGTTGCTGAAGCATCTGATCAAAAATGTCTTCAAACCCTGTACCCTGTTAAAAAAGACCAACAGATCACGTAAGTCAAGAGGATAGGAAAACTATGAAAGTGTTCAACATGTTAAATGCACAAACCAAAAGATGCTTTCTACAATGAAAAGTTCCACGCAATATAAAGTGAACACAAGTTCATTCAAATTGACATATGTAGATGACAGGACTAGTTTCAGAGTTCCCTTTATCACTGAATTCCAATTTTATAATCCTAATATTATTATTATCTCATCATCCTTCCATCACGATGAGGCAAGTCCTGGAAAATAGGATTGTAGTAACGGATGCCCTTGTGGGAGTATAATTATCAAAAAATCTGAGGCTTGGATGGAGGATTAAAACACATAGGGGCAGGAACTGAATGATTCAAACCGATTTCTCAAAAGGACATTCGGGTTTATAAGCAAGCTCCTCCTATTGTTCATTATTTTCTTCATTGGTTCTCCTCCAAGGATAACTCAGGCAGCCATATTAGCCATCAATTAAGAAAGAAAAAAAGGCTTATCAGATATTGCAACTACAAATAGTCATTGTGTAAAGGAGCTCATCAGGATGATACATTTTCATTTTCCCTTACTTGTCATCCTCTACTTTCTTCCACTAATTGAATTCGCAATACTGCTCACTTTCCAAAAAAACACATACAGCTCTAATTTGTTTTTCATACTATCGCAGATGGCCACTATTTTAACCATTTCCAGGTTATCTCCCCCCTTCCTCTTCCTCAACTCCCAATGTGTCAATATATGCATCTGTGTATGCATGTGTCCATGCAAATTGCATATTGCGTCTCCAAAAGGCATCTTAGACGGAATGGCATGGTTGCAATACCACGATCGGAAGGGGTCAATCCAAGTTCGCCTCCCCAAAACCTGTTCCTGCTGCTTTAGCTTAGACAAAGAGGCTGAGAAAGGCCAGGCCGGACCAGAAAGAGCTCGGCGTCCCCCAAATTCGGGGCTAACACGGGCGAACTGCCCCGGAAACAGTGAAGTTTTAACCCCGCCTACTTTGCAACTCCGCCTAGTCCCAGACCCCCGGCCCCAAAACCCCGCCGACCGCCTGGCGAGGAGAAGAATAAGAAGAATACACGTACCATTCTTCTCCACGCCTTCCGGTTGCTGCAACCGCCGTACACCACTCTGTGAAGCCTCCGCCGCTCGGTGCTGCTCTGGTCGATGGACCGCCTCCATTCCTCTTCCACAGCAGTGGGAAGGAACCTTGAAGTGATGAAATACTGTTTAAAAAATATATTTTAGAGTTAATTTCAAAACTAATCATGACCTGATAAGTCTTTCTATATTCCACTAGTTACGTGATAGTTATATAATAATATATATATTTATCACACTTTTAATTTTAAGTTTTTTAAAAACGTGAAATATTAATATTATATTAAATAAAAAAGAGCAAATACAACAACTGAACGTACAAGTGTTGAGAGAAGTCAGTTACAAAGAAGTAAGTCTATTCCCTTACTCTATCACAAACAAAATTAAAAAATGAATCCTCTGCTCTAACCTCCCTCCTAAAGATCCGGTTGTTCCTCTCCTCCCACAACATCCAGATAGTGGTACGGAAGATGAGCCACCAAACCATCTTGTCATGTCCCCCTTGACATTGCCCCTGCTGCATGAAGAAACTTCACATTTACACTTGCCATAATTGTATGTACGATTTATGGACTAAACGATTAATCATTAAGCATGGTCTTAATGACAGAAACAGTTTCTGTTTAAACCTTATATTCTCTTAATATCTTTCCTCTCTTTTAGGAGGCCAGTAAACTAATTGGATAAATCAAAAGTTTGCTCATACATAAAAAAGAATACACATAACGATCTAATAATGAAGAATAGTAACTAGCTAAAAGGATATATAATTTGCGAAACTATATTTGCATCCACATATATAGTAAGGATATACAAGTAAATTCATGGGGTATATATATATATATACACGTGCTATTTTTTTGGCTTATCAGAGCATCGGATCCCATCTCTATGCAAAGAGGTGGTAGTTAGCGAGAGAGGTGGAGAAGCGGTTCCCACCACCACCACCACCACCCCACAAACGCTCGTTGGGGAGAGGAAAGAAGGAGAGCACACCGGAGAAGAAAGTGGGAAAGGAGGCGGTTCTGACAGAGGCAGCACTTGCGAGCTCCCAATTACATTCCTCACCCACACAACATCTTCATCCAATCGAGATGTGCCCTTCAGCCCTTGCTCCTCTCTCTCTCTCTCTCTCTCTCTCTTACACACACACACACAAAGAACACTGGTCGAGAGAGATTACAGGGTATTTACTGGTATTACCTTTGTTCTTCTCTCTTCTGCAGGATCGAGCTTCTTCTTAGTTGTCTTCATTCTACCAAGTGTAAAAAAAAAAAAATAGATTCCCTTCTCTTCTTTCTCATGCAGTTAACCTCAGGCAATTCCCTTTAGATTAACGGAGGAAAGGGTTGGTGGTTTAGGTCAAAGGAACACTCCCAACCCCTTGACTCAAAAATGTATGCATCTTGAGAGCCTATTTACAAATAACAGCAGTTCAAGATTATTTACAAATAACAGCAGTCACTGCAGGTGACTAGCTAGCATCACCTAAGAATATTCACTGTAGATGTATAGAAGCAAAAGAAAGCGTGAATTCTTCTTCTCACTCAAAGGAATAATTAACATTGCCCCTGTTGCATTAAGAAAGCTTCACATTTACACTTGCCATAATTGTACTGACGGTTTATGGACTAAACGATTAATCATTAAGCATGGTCTTAATGACATAAACAGTTTCTTTTTAAACCTTATATTCTCTTAATATCTTTCCTCTCTTTTAGGAGGCCGGTAAATTAATTCGATAAATCACAAGCTTGCTCATACCTAAAAAAGAATACACAGAATGATCTAATAATGAAGAATAGCAACTAGCTAAAATGATATATAATTTGTGAAACTATGTTTACTTTCGCATATATAGTAAGGATATACAAGTAAATTCATGGGGTATATATATACACATGCTATTTTCTTGGCTTATCAGAGCATCAGATCCCATCTCAATGCAAAGAGGTGGCAGTTAGCGAGAGAGGTGGAGAAGGGGTTCCCACCACCACCACCACCCCACAAACGCTCGTTGGGGAGAGGAAAGAAGGAGAGCATATCGGAGAAGAAAGTGGGAAAGGAGGCGGTTCAGACAGAGGCAACACTTGCGAGCTCCCAAGTCCATTCCTCACCCACACAACATCTTCATCCGACCGAGGTGTGTCCTTAAGCCCTTGCTACTCTCTCTCTCTCTCTCTCTCTCTTACACACACACACAAAGAACACTGGTCGAGAGAGATTACAGGGTACTTATTGGTATTACATCTGTTCTTCTCTCTTCTGCAGGATCGAGCTTCTTCTTAGTTGTCTTCATTCTTCCAAGTGTAAAAAAAAATAGATTTCCTTCTCTTCTTTCGCCTGCAGTTAACCCCAGGCAGTTCCCTTTAGATTAACAGAGAAAAGGGTTGGTGGTTTAGGTCAAAGGAACACTCCCGACCCCTTGACTCAAAACTGTATGCATCTTGAGAGCCTATTTACAAATAACAGCAGTTCAAGATTATTTACAAATAACAGCAATCACTGCATGTGACTAGCTAGCATCACCTAAGAATATTCATTGTAGATGTATAGAAGCAAAAGAAAGCGTGAATTCTTCTTATCACTCAAATGAATAATTAACATTGCCCCTGCGGCATGAAGAAAGCTTCACATTTACACTTGCCATAATTGTACGTACGGTTTATGGACTAAACGATTAATCATTAAGCATGGTCTTAATGACAGAAATAGTTTCTTTTTAAACCTTATATTCTCTTAATATATGTCCTCCCTTTTAGGAGGCCAGTAAATTAATTCGATAAATCAAAAGCTTACACATACATAAAAAAGAATACACAGAACGATCTAATAATGAAGAATAGCAACTAGCTAAAAGGATATATAATTTGCGAAACTATGTTTGCATTCGCATATATAGTAAGGATATACAAGTAAATTCATGGGGTATATATATATATATACACGTGCTATTTTCTTAGCTTATCAGAGCATCATATCCCATCTCTATGCAAAGAGGTGCCATTTAGCGAGAGAGGTGGAGAAGCGGTTCCCACCACCACCACCACCCCACAAACGCTCGTTGGGGAGAGGAAAGAAGGATAGCATATCGGACAAGAAAGTGGGAAAGGAGGCGATTTTGACAGAGGCAACACTTGCGAGCTACCAAGTCCATTCCTCACCCACACAACATATTCATCCGATCAAGGTGCGCCCTTCAGCCCTTGCTCCTCTCTCTCTCTCTCTCTTGCACACACACACACAAAGAACACTAGTCGGGAGAGATTACAGGGTACTTACTGGTATTACCTTTGTTCTTCTCTCTTCTGCAGGATCGAGCTTCTTCTTAGTTGTCTTCATTCCTCCAAGTGTAAAAAAAAACAGATTCCCTTCTCTTCTTTCTCCTGCAGTTAACCCCATGCAGTTCCCTTTAGATTAACCGAGGAAAGGGTTGGTGGTTTAGGTCAAAGGAACACTCCTAGCCTCTTAACTCAAAATTGTATGCATCTTGAGAGCCTATTTACAAATAACAGCAGTTCAAGATTATTTACAAATAACAGCAGTGAATGTATAGAAGCAAAAGAAAGCGTGAATTCTTCTTCTCACTCAAAGGAATAATTAACATTGCCCATGCTGCATTAAGAAAGCTTCACATTTACACTTGCCATAATTGTACGTACGGTTTATGGACTAAACGATTAATCATTAAGCACGGTCTTAATGACAGAAACAGTTTCTTTTTAAACCTTATATTCTCTTAATATCTTTCCTCTCTTTTAGGAGGCCGGTAAATTAATTCGATAAATCAAAAGCTTGCTCATACCTAAAAAAGAATACATTGAATGATCTAATAATGAAGAATAGCAACTAGCTAAAAGGATATATAATTTGCAAAACTATGTTTACTTTCGCATATATAGTAAGGATATACAAGTAAATTCATGGGGTATATATATACATGTGATATTTTCTTGGCTTATCAGAGCATCGGATCCCATCTCAATGCAAAGAGGTGGCAGTTAGCGAGAGAGGTGGAGAAGCGGTTCCCACCACCACTACCACCCCACAAACGCTCGTTGGGGAGAGGAAAGAAGGAGAGCATACCGGAGAAGAAAGTGGGAAAGGAGGCGGTTCTGACAGAGGTAGCACTTGCAAGCTCCCAAGTCCATTCCTCACCCACACAACATCTTCATCCGACCGAGGTGTGCCCTTCAGCCCTTGCTCCTCTCTCTCTCTCTCTCTCTCTCTCTCTCTCTCTCTCTCTCTCTTACACACACACACACAAATAACACTTCTCGGGAGAGATTACAGGGTACTTATTGGTATTACCTTTGTTATTCTCTCTTCTGCAGGATCGAGCTTCTTCTTAGTTGTCTTCATTCTTCAAAGTGTAAAAAAAAAATAGATTTACTTCTCTTCTTTCGCCTGCAGTTAACCCTAGGCAGTTCCCTTTAGATTAACAGAGAAAAGGGTTGGTGGTTTAGGTCAAAGGAACACTCCCGACCCCTTGACTCAAAACTGTATGCATCTTGAGAGCCTATTTACAAATAACAGCAGTTCAAGATTATTTACAAATAACAGCAGTCACTGTAGGTGACTAGCTAGCATCACGTAAGAATATTCATTGTAGATGTATAGAAGCAAAAGAAAGTATGAATTCTTCTTCTCACTCAAATGAATAATTAACATTGCCCCTGTTGCATGAAGAAAGCTTCACATTTACACTTGCCATAATTGTACTGACGATTTATGGACTAAACGATTAATCATTAAGCATGGTCTTAATGACAGAAATAGTTTCTTTTTAAACCTTATATTCTCTTAATATATGTCCTCCCTTTTAGGAGACCGGTAAATTAATTCGATAAATCAAAAGCTTGCACATACATAAAAAAGACCGACGCATAAGACAAGTGGCCTGGACCTTCCATCTGGTGCCATGAATAAAAATACCCTTGCTTTGGCACTAACCCCGTGTCAACGATTAAACCACGTCGGTCTCCGACTCCTTGTCGGCACCGACGCACAAACCTGTGGCCCGGACCTTTCGTCTGGTTCCATGAACAAAAGACCCTTGCTTTGGCACTAACCACGTGTTAATGAATAAACCACATCAATATTACAACTCCCAGTCCCACCGACGAATAAACCCTTGGCTTGGACCTTCCGTCCAAGTCGATGAACAAAAAGAACGCCTTTGCTTGGCTTGGACCTTCCATCCAAGTCGATGAACAAAAGAACCTCCTTGCTTGGCTCAGACCTTCAGTCCAAGTCGATGAACAAAAAGAACGCCTTTGCTTGGCTCGGACCTTCCGTCCAAGTCGATGAACAAAAAGAACCTCCTTGCTTGACTCGGACCTTCCGTCCAGGTCGATGAACAAAAAGAACCCCCTTTACTTCGGCTCGGACCTTCCGTCCAAGTCGATGAACAAAAAGAAACCACATTGGCTCTGACTCGGACCTCCCATCCAAGCCGATGGACAAAAGGACTCTTGGCCCACGTGCGCACGCGGTGGAGCGGTTCCCTCATCCCTTCGCTGAAGGAGTGAGCGCTCTCCCGCGAATCAGCACCGGACCAATATGCCACTAGCCCGGAAGAATAGATATCTTCTCAAAAGAACTCTACACTCGCGAGCCCCGCGCACTTATCCCTCGCTTGCGCCACTCGCGAGTGGGGGGCATTTGTGGACGTCAAAAATGTCGATGACGATCATACGGCATGCACGTCTCGGCACTCGAGAGCAAGCCGAAGATGGAAATGCTGAATAAACCTCATGCCTCGCCCGATCAGGATGAGAACTCGCTTGGTGGTCGCTGCCCGTTAAGGAATCCCCCCAGACGGAAGATACGGCTACAACTCTCCGACCGGCCGTGCCGAGAGCTGAATCAAAGAAAAGCCGAGAACTCCGGCACAGTCTCGGCATATGCCGGAAGTCACGCAAAGCCTTGGACCGAGCCTCAGAAGCTGCGAACGGAAAATTACGGAAGCCATGCATCGCAACTAAACATTACGGGGACGCCAACGTTCATATAAGTAGCCGCAACTTCGAAAATAATTCATTCGGTGCTTAAAACGGCACGACAAGGCCCTTAATCGGCGCCCCCCCTTGTGTTGCATTAAAACGGCGCGCCCCTTCTTGCTTTGGTTATCCGGCGCGCTCCTGGTTGAAGGGGCCATCCCCCTTTGATGCTTAAAACGGCGCCACACTTGCCTAAAAGCTAAACCGACGCGCCAATTGCACTTGGGTTTAAACCGGCGTGGGCACTGTTCCACCGTGCCGTTTTAACCTCATTCTATCCCATCTCTGACACGATACTCTGTTCGGCATAAATGTGATGCGCATAGAGCATTCAATGTTCTGAAGCCGTGCCTCCATCTCCACTCGACAGCGCACTAACAACATCGGCGAAGGCATGTCTTCGGACGAAGATCTCCCGGCAAACCCGCAACCGTGCTGTCCTCGGACAAACGACAGTGTACGGCACGAATCGCTGGATGCCAGCGACATGCCAACCCGGTTCGTCTGGCAGAGGAATGAAGCGGCGGGAGTTCCTTCCGTTCGAGCAGAGGAAAGGCAACCCATTATATATACTCTGCAGGTTTGACAGAGCAACCCACTCGCTTCTCCCCCCGGAGGGCGACTGAAGAAAGAAGATAAGGCCACCCGAAGAGAAGGAAACTCCATCCAACCATGCCGGAGAGGTGAAGGAAAGAGTGAAAGGGTGAGGGTGAGAGCGAGAGGTGACCTGGGGGGGGGAAGAGCTTGTGCTCCGTCCCCCCCCCCCCCCATCCATGTATTTCTTTTCCTTTTCTCCCTCTGCAATGTATTTCTCTTCTTTTGAGATGAAATCTCTTGGGTTTGAGCCGTTTTCCCCCTTTGGTGGATGAATAAACAGAAGGCCTTTTTGGCAAACACGATTCTTTGTCTTTCTTCTTCTTTCCCCTTCCTCCTTCTCCTCATCCAGGGCCCTTTGAAGCATGCTCCTCCGTAGCATGGCCTTCGAAAGAGTTCGCGACGGATGAATATTCATGGCCCTTGTGGCGAACACTTGTCTCGCTTCAAAGAATCATCTCCTGTGAGTCGTGGTCGCTCTTGTAGGCTGGCCCTCGAGCGTTCCACACTCACACTTGGGCTAACGGACCGCCGTGAGGCTGTTCCGCATTTTGAGAGTTTACCCGGGAGTAATCCGTGTGGTGGCTTTCGCTTTTCTCTGGCAAGTCTCGGTCCGGGAGAGGTGCTGCCCGATTTTCGCCAGGGTCAAGAATATACAAGAATACCAAGAACAATGAATAAACGCATCATAAAACCCACCTACGGGTGAAAGAAAAGAAAAGAAACACACAGTCAAAGCAATAAACCCTCGGGAGAGGCTAATCCGGAGCGGTTACTGTTCCCCTGCGTCGGTTTAACCCTCCTCTCAAAAGCCCTCATCTCCTTCTTTGAATCTAGAAATGGCGCGCTCCCACTCCTCTATACATCTTAAAATGGCGTCCCCTTCCCATTCCTAATATGGCGTGCCTCTGTGGACGCACTAAAATTCGCTTGTTCAGGTGGTTCGTCTGTTAAGTGCGTGGGCGTGCCAGTCACAAAGTGACAATTTGTTCGGGCTCCGAAGAGCCCATGGTGCGCTCGATCTGACTTCGTCAAATGATTGTGTAGTTCGTGTCGGGACCAAAACCCGCCGCGCCATAAAGGTCGCGGCGTCATTTACATCCCCCATACGAGGGAACACCCTTGATTAATCACCGGGCATCAGGGCCTCATGGCCAGGGAATCGATTGCATGGAAGGTCTATTACGAGGTATTGAAATCCTCGCATGACGGTGAGAAGAAAGCATTCGCGGTCATGTCGGTCATGTGCTCACCATTTAATATTCGGACGAATGTCCGGCTCGGGAAAAGTGCGATCGTCACGGGAAAATCGGAGCATATGTATGCCAGGATATAGCAATTTATTGTTAAGAAGAACGGAAAACGTTCGGCTAAACCTCGGTCAGAGCGGTCAGAAACTAGTAAATCTGTTGGCCCTGTGCAAGAGCAAGCTGCGACCATACTGCGGTGGGCGCCCCGCGGTCGAAACAAGACTTGCATGAGCGTCATTAATATTTTCGGTGCCAAGGGGCAACGAGGGAATATCCCTTGAATAGGTTGAAAAGCCCTGTGTCTAGGGAAGCGGACGTTCGAAACGTGTCGGTCATTCGGGAGACCGTTCAATATTCGGACGGGTGTCCGGCTTGAGAATATCGTAATTGTCGCGGGAGGACCTGGAACATATGTATGCCGGGATACGGCACATATACTATTCCGAGACACTGAAAATATTCGGTTAAATCTCGGTTAGTGTAGCAGGAAACCAATGAATTTGTTGGCCCGGTGCGAGATCGAGTCAGGACCATACCGGGGGCGCCTCCCGCGGTCCAAACGGGGCTTGCATGGGCATTATTAATATTTCTGGTGCCGGAGGGCAACGGGGAAGAGTCCCGGGACTAGATTCGAAAACGAAGACGTGTACAGGGATAGCTGGCTATAGGCCAAGAATATGGGTCAGGCAATGACCATGATCGGGGCAGACCCGAGGTCTAAGCACGACCCACGGAGGCCCTATTGATATTCCCTTGCATAGGGTCCGGGTATGACGAGAGCCTTCTCGTTCCATTCAGATTTGTCGGTCACTTGCGGACCACTTGATATTCAGACAAGGGTCCGTATTGAAGGTACGATGTAGATGGAAACAACCCCGTACCAATATATGCCGAGTTCGCGGCAATTTCGATGAAAGAGCGGGAACGAATCCGATTAGAATGAATCCGATTTGACGGGCTATCGACCCAAAGCAATACCAGATTACGACCCTGTCGGGATGGGAGCCGTCGGCCATGTTGGTCGCTCATGAACCTTTTCATGTTCGGACAAAGGTCCGTGATAGAAACGCGGTGGAAGCCGGGATGAATCCGTTCAAATGTCTACCGGGCACTCGATAATTTTAATGATGACTCGAAAGGGACCCGGCCTGAGAAACTGGTCCGGTCTGATTGGAATGTCGGCCCAAGACTAGGTCGTGGCCTGGCCATGCCAGGATAACTCCCAAGGCACAGGCCCAGCCCACAAGGGCGACATTGTTGTTCCTTCAGCACCGGGTCACGGGAGAGAGACGAGGCTGTAGTGCAAGTCTCGTCATTTTTAGTATTATTTAAAATTTAAGATTATTATCTATTGTTTTTTTTATATTATTTTTTTTGGTGAGTTTATTGTTATTGTTCATTTATTATTGTTATTATTATTATTCTCTGCTTATTCATTTATTGTATTTTATTATTATTTTTGGGTTGGTAATTATTATTACTTATTTTCCCCTTTTTATTGTTATTATTTATTTACTTATTGGGTGTGTCATCATTATTATTTGCCCCTTTTTGTTATTATAATTTTATTATTATTGTTATCATTTATCCCTCCTTTTTTTGTGAGTCTGTTATTATTATTATTATTTGTTGCATTCGGCACATGTGTGAAGAGGGCGGTGGAGAGTGTGCCGCTGAAAGAGGGTGTACCGCTGAAAGAGGGTGTACCGGTGGAGAGTGAGCTGAGGGTGTGCCGCTGGCGGCGGTGGAAAGGTGTACCGCTGAAGGAGGGCACGAGCGTGCAGCTGAGGGGTTGATCGGGGGTGTACCGGCGAAGGCAGGGATGGGGGTGTACCGCTGGAGGGTTCAAGGATGGGCGTGCTGGCGAAGGAGCTGGAAGCGCGTACCGGTGAAGGTCATGGAAGCGTGCCGCTGAGGGGTTGATCGGGGTGTACCGAGAGAATGAGCTGAGGGTGTGCCGCTGGCGGCAGTGGAAGGGCGTACCGCTGGAGGAGGGCATAAGCGTGCCGCTGAGGGATGGTGGGAGGTGTGCCAGCGAAGGGCCTGGGGAGGTGTGCCGGTGAAGGAGGGTGGAGGGGAGCGTGCGGGCGAAGGGCGCGAGCAGGTGTGCCGGCAAAGGGTGGCTAGAGGGTGTACCGGCGAAGGGTCTGGGGAGCTCACTCCTCTTCCGTTTCTTTTAAGACTTTTCTTTTCTTCTCTTCTGATTTTATTAAGTTTGCATGGGTTTCTTCTTTTATTCTCTTGATAAATTTCCATTCTTTCTCCCATGAGGACGAATGTTCAAGTTGTTTAGTTATCGTTCGATTTGGCTCTCTTTGAGTTGATTACGGTCCCCTTGCCTCGGTTAAAGCATTTTACCGTTGTTCTTTTTATTTGTTTGTTGCTTTCTTTTAGTCCTTTTTAACGTGTGGTCGTTCCATTTGTTTGTTGCTTCATTTTATCCTTTTAATATGTTATCGTTTCTAACAAAAATTCGGCAGCATCTCCCCTTGACCCGAGCGTAAGGGAGATACAGGGAACGCGCCCACATGGAGTGGCGGAACCCGACAACTGGAGGTGGGCGCCCGAGAGCGGCAACACCTTTAATAAAACTTCAGAAAACCCGAAAGAAACGGCGAGTGGGAGACCTCTCCAAGGCTAGCCGGGGGTGCACCGGGCAAGAGTTTGGGGGTGTGTCGGCGAAGGGCCGCTGGGCGTACCGGGGAAGACCCACAGGGGTGTGCCGGCGAAGGGCTTGGCCACGGCGTGCCGCTAAGGGGGGGTGTACCGGCCAGGGGACTGTGCCGGGCTGGGGGCGTGGGCCGTGCCGGGAAAGGCTCCCAGGGGTTGTGCCGATGAACGGGGGCACCAAGGCGTGCCGCTGGGGGTTCAGCGTGTGTCGGGTTGGTGGAACCACAGCGCACCGGGCAAGGTGGAAGGCTGGGCATGCCGGCCAGAAGGGCTAAGGGTGGACCGGGGATGTTGGTTGGCTAGGCCGAAGGAAATCTTGGCAGGAGGGAGAGAGGCTCAAGGGGCCTCAGGATAGAAGCGTTGGGCCTGGGTGTCCAAGGAGAAACGGAAGGGCGTCTCCCTTTAGGCAAATGAGCAGAAGTAGCAGCGGGGAGGTGGAAGGGTAGCAGGCCCTCTCCCCCCTTTTCTTCTTCTCTTCTTTCTCTTCTTTTTCTTCTTCTCTTCAGGCGGCAGCGGTGGGTGGAGCGGCGAGCCCTCTCCCCTCTCTTCCTCTCTCCCCTCTTCTTCTCTTCTCCTTCTTCTCCTCTTTTTTCTCTTTCTCTTCTTCCCTTCTCATCTTTTCCCTTTCTCTTCTTCTCTTTGCGCGGACGACGGAGGATGGAGCAGCAGGGGGGAAGCCTCCCCTCCTCTTCTTCTTCTCTTCTTCTTCTTCTCTTCGCACGGACGGCGGTGGATGGAGTAGCAGGAGGGAGCCCTCTCCCCTCTCTTCCTCTCTTCCCTCTTCGCACAGACGGCGGCGGTGGGTGGAGCGGTGAGCCCTCTCCCCTCTCTTCCCTCTTCTTCTCTTCTCCTTCTTCTCCTCTTTTTCTCTTTCTCTTCTTCCCTTCTCCCCTTCTCCTCCTTTCCCTTTCTCTTCTTCTCTTTGCGCGGACGACGGAGGATGGAGCAGCAGGGGGGAAGCCTCCCTCCTCTTCTTTTTCTCTTCTTCTCTTCTTCTTCTTCTCTTCGCACGGACGGTGGTGGACGGAGTAGCAGGAGGGAGCCCTCTCCCCTCTCTTCCTCTCTTCCCTCTTCACACAGATGGCGGCGGTGGGTGGAGCGGCGAGCCCTCTCCCCACTCTTCCTCTCTTCCCTCTTCTTCTCTTCTCCTCTTCACTCTTCTCGTCTGCCTCTCTGTCCGTCTCTTTTTCTCTCCTCCCTTCCTCTTTTGGCCAAAGAAGGGGGGCGTTTTATACCCCAGCGGCGAAAGCGTTCGGGCGCGAACAACGGTGGCGGGAGGTGAAGGGCATTGAATGGGGTTTGACCTCCCCGTCCTTGGTGGCAGAGGGGTAGCCTGTGTGGCCCAACCTCTGGCTGACACCTCGGACAGCTCACTGCGTGCCAAGGATACGTAGGGCATGGGCGTCACGTCGTTCCGTTGAAATGTCTTCACGCTGTGCCGCTGGCGGGCTCAAGAAGTGTGCCGCAGGAGGGCCAAAAGGGCGTGCCGCTGAAGTCCCAAATGGGTGTGCCGCTGGAGGCCCAAATGGGCGTGCCGCTGAAGGCCAAATGGGCGTGCCGCTGAAGCCCCAAATGGGGTGCCGCTGAAGGCCAAATGGGTGTGCCGCTGAAGCCCCAAATGGGCGTGCCACTGAAGGCCACCATGGCGTGCCGTTGAAGGGCAAGGGTGTGCCGCTGAAGGCCACACCGGGTGCATTTCTGAGCCCGCTCTCAGCCCATTGTGAGCACAAGTCATGGCCCGTTTGATTTTCTCCGTGGCCCGTGGTTTGTGAGGCCCTTGGTGGTTGATTTCTCTTCACTGTCGTGACTCTGGAGACAGCCTCACGGCAGTGTGTGCATGTTCGGGGAATCCGTATGACCAGTCTCTCTGGGGCTTCTTCACTCGGTTCCGTTGTTGATGCTGGGCCGAACAGGATATCTGGGTGTGCAATTTTTGGTGTCCACAAATGCCCCCCACCCACGGGTAGCGCGGGCAAAGGATGAGCCGGGCGGTGCCCACGGGTGTACTGGCCTCTTTTCCTCTTCGTCGGTGTCGCCGGGGTGTCAGGAGCCGACATGCCTTGTTTATCTCCTCTTTTCTTCGTCTGTGCCGACGGGGTGTCGGGAGTCGACCTGGTTTGTTGGTCTCTTTGTCTCTTCGTCAGCGTCGACGAGGCGTCGGGGACTGACATGCCTTGTTGGTCTCTTTGTCTCTCCGTCAGCGTCGACGGGGCGTCGGGAACTGACATGGTTTGTTGGTCTCTTTGTCTCTTTGTCAGTGCCGACACGGCGCCGGGAGCTGACCTGGTTTGTTGGTCTCTTTGTCTCTTCGTCAGTGCCGACAGGATGCCGGGAGCTGACCTGGTTTGTTGGTCTCTTTGTCTCTTCGTCAGTGCCGACAGGGTGCCGGGAGCTGACCTGTTTGTTGGTCTCTTTGTCTCTTCGTCAGTGCCGACGGGGTGCCGGGAGCTGACGTGCTTTGTTGGTCTCTTCGTCAGTGCCGACAGGGTGCCGGGAGCTGACATGGTTGTTGGTCTTTTCGTCTCTTTTCTCTTTTTCCTCTTTTTTTGAACCACATTACCGGTACAAGCGCCCTTTCGGGTTTTCGCCGGCACCGGCCCCCTCTTGCTTTTGCCCACGCGCCCTCTCGGGTTTTCACGTGGCGAGGTACCCGATTTTGCCTGCAGCGCCCCTTCGGGTTTTCGCCACAGCTGGGTTGTTGCCATTTTTGCCCTTGTCCCTGAGTAGGGGCAAGTCCGGCGGGGCACCTCTATTTTAAGCCCCTTTCTCTTATTTATTATGTATATATATATATATTGTCAAGTGGGTGATATGTAATGGTTGGCTAGGGCTCGAGGCCTTGCACCGAAAGATAATGTTCATTTGTTGGCAAGAAGATAATGCCAACGCAACGGGGGATTTTCTGCCGATTCGGACGTAAGGTCCGTAACGACAATATTGTGTGAGAGCGGGTGGCTAGGGCACGAAGCCTTGCACCAGAAAGGGACTTATTCGTTGACAAGGGACTAATGCCAGCGCAAGGATAGAGATTTTACCGATTCGGGCGTAAGGCCCACAATGGTGATTCGCATGAGAGAAGGTGGCTAGGGCACGAAGCCTTACGTCGAAAGATAAGGTTCATTCGTTGGCAAGAAGATAATGCCAACACAACGGGTTTTTTTTTTTTTTTGCCGATTCGGACGTAAGGTTCGTGATTGCAATATCGTGTAAGAGCGAGTGGCTAGGGCACGAAGCCTTGCGCTGGAAAAGGACTTATTTGTTGACAAGGGACTAACACCAATGCAGGGTGGAGCCGTCTTTGCCCGTGCGGATGCCCGTCGATACGTAGGGGCGTGCGGACGGGAGACATATATATATATATATATATATATATATATTATTATTATTATTATTATTATTTTCTCTTCTTTCTCCTTCTTTCCCTCTCTTTTTTTCCCTTTTCCTTCTTTTTTTTTTATTTTCTTCCCTCTCTTTTTTTCTTCCTTTTTTTTCTTTTCGTCGAAATCCCCCCCTCTCTTCCTTTTTGCTCTCTCTTTTTTATCCATTCTCTTCCTCTTTTACCGTCTTTCCTCTTTTTTATCTTTCCCCTTTTTCCTTTTTTTTGCTCGCCGTATAAAGGGGGCGGGGGTGGCGTGCCGCTGAAGGGCTGGCTAGAGCGTGCCGCCGGGACACTTGAAGGGTGCACTGGGAGAGAGCAAAAGAGGGTGTGCCGCGTAAGGCACTCCGAAGGTGTGCGGGCGCCTGGGAGCGTGCCGCTGAGGGGGCGTGAGGCTGTGCCGCTGAAGGGCACTGGGAGTGTGCCCCGAAGGGCGTACCGCTGGAGGCTTCACAATGAGTGTGCCGCTGAGGGCACTTAGTAGTGTGCCGCTGGAGGGCTTGCAGGCTACTGCGCCGTTGGAGCACTTCAAGAGTGTTTCCTTTTCTTCTTTCCTTATTTTCACCTTCTCTTCTCTTTTCTCCTCTTCTATATTCCCCTACACGTAAACATGGGGTGAGAAATTATTTAGTGTTCACAAGTTAGGAAAGCGGGCTGCGAAAGTCAAATTTTAGGGAGCAGGCTGCCAGAGCCAAAATTGGAAAAGCGGGCCACGGGCCGAAGTATACTGAAAAGTGGGCTACGAGAGCCGAAGGGAAGCAAGCTACGAGAGCCGAAATTGGGAAACAGGCCATGAGGGCCGAAATTGCGAGAGCAGGCTTGAGAAGCCAAAGTATGGGAGGCGGGCTGCGAGGGCCGAATTGGGGAGCAGGCCACGAGAGCCGAAACTGGGAAGTAGGCCACGAGGGCCAAAGGGAAGCAGGCTGTAAAAGCTAAAATTGGGAAGCAGGCTACAAGAGTCGAAATTGAGAGAGCAGGCTAGAGAAGCCAAAGTTAAGAGATTGGCGAGCCGTGAGGGCGGGAGGTAGGTCATGAGGGCCAAGATTGGGCTCTACGAGCCAGAGTTGGGAAAGTAGGCTACGATAGTTGAAATTGAGTTTATCGTATAGACATATATTTTATTTTTTTTATTTTTTATTTTTATTCAAGCATGCATGCATTCATTAGCAGGCATAACATAAATATAAGTAAGGCAGCTCCCTCTATAGGGGATAGGATAGGGACATCGCCCAAAATTCGTAGACACGGTGCGGGCCACGAGGCACACTTGAGGGGTGGTGCACCCGTCAAGAGGATATCACATGTCTTGCATGCATAGTCTTAATTCACGCATTTCACCCGAGGTAATTCTCTGTGGCGTGGCAGTGCAAATGTGTGAACAAAGAGCCATAACCATAGGGATATGCAGGTTTTCCTGGTGACACTCGAGGATCACTCTAGCGCCTACACATTAGTTTCAGGCTTTCGACTTTCGGTAGCTTCACACAGCCCCCATCTGTTTATTTTGATAGCGGATTTCACCGTTCAGCGCGAGTCTCCTCATGTGTCTCAATGGGGATTCCCGGCTACTAAGATTCGTCCTTATTGTGATTCGCTTCACCATTTCGTGCGAGTCTCCTCATTTGTTTCAATGGGGATTCCCGGCTACTCGGATCCGTGTTTCTCTCTCTCTTTTTTTTCTTTCTCTCTTTTTTTTGTTTTTTTATTTTTGTTTTACAGTGGGGGTAGGCAGCTTTTTCCTCACGATTACCTTTCACACGAGTCCAGGAATTCAAGTCTCCGTAGAGTGCTAAGAATGAATTCGGGCAATTCCTATGGTTGAAAGCTATTGAACACATTAAGTGCTAAGTGTGGAAGCATTGCCTCAGGTTTATTTTGTGAGTTGGGCTTAGCGATTCAGCCATGACTCTTCCCCTTGACGTGTGCACTCGCCATAATCGGGTTCCCTTTGAGCGTACGCCGTGACGCGCGTGCATCCGGAATCGGGGCGATATTATTTAGCAAGGAAACACAGTCCTAGAAAATTTCAAGGAAGTGTATTATTCTATATTATGCAAGCAAGGCAATCATGCATTCTCTTTTTTTTTGTTTTTCCCCTCTTTTGTGTGTCTGTTTTGTTGTATTTTTTAGTTTAGTTTAGTTTTTTTTTGTGTTTTTTTTTGCATAAGAAAATATTGTTATTACGTATAAGTGTAGTGGTAGTAAAGGTATTAGGGAAGCAGACCACGAATGGCTGAAAGGGTATTAGGGAAGCAGGCTATAGAACCCAAGGGACATTGAGCGGGCCATAAGGGCCGAAATTGGGAAGCGAGCTGCAAGAGCCGAAGTTATGGGAAGCGGGCCGCGAAGGCCGAATCCTGGGAAGCAGGCTACGAGAGCCGGACTTGGGAAGAAGGCCACGAAGGCCAAAGGGAAGCAGGCTACGAGAGCCAGAGTTGGCGAGCAGGCCATAAAAGCCAAGGGGAAGCATGCTACGAGAGCCAAAATTAAGAAGCAGGCTATAAAAGCCAAAGGGAAGCAGGCTGCAAGAGCCAAGGTTGGGAAGCAGGCCACGAGGGCCAAAGGTAAGCAGGCTGCAAGAGCCAAGGTTGGGAAGCAGGCCACGAGGGCCAAAGGTAAGCAGGCTGCGAAGGCCAAAGTTGGGGAGCAGGCCACAAAAGCCAAGGGCAAGCAGGCTACGAGAGCGAGAAGTGGGAAGCAGGCTATAAAAGCCAAAGGGAAGCAGGCTGCAAGAGCCAAGGTTGGGAAGCAGGCCACGAGGGCCAAAGATAAGCAGGCTGCGAGAGCCAAAGTTGGGGAGCAGGCCATAAAAGCCAAGGGGAAGCAGGCTACGAGAGTCAGAATTGGGAAGCAGGCTATAAAAGCCAAAGGGAAGCAGGCTGCAAGAGCCAAGGTTGGGAAGCAGGCCACGAGGGCCAAAGGTAAGCATGCTGCGAGAGCCAAAGTTGGGGAGCAGGCCACAAAAGCCAAGGGGAAGCAGGCTACGAGAGCCAGAATTGGGAAGCAGGCTATAAAAGCCAAAGGGAAGCAGGCTGCAAGAGCCAAGGTTGGGAAGCAGGCCACGAGGGCCAAAGGTAAGCATGCTGCGAGAGCCAAAGTTGGGGAGCAGGCCACAAAAGCCAAGGGGAAGCAGGCTACGAGAGCCAGAAGCGGGAAGTAGGCTATAAAAGCCAAAGGGAAGCAGGCTGCAAGAGCCAAGGTTGGGAAGCAGGCCACGAGGGCCAAAGGTAAGCAGGCTGCGAGAGCCAAAGTTGGGAAGCGGGCTACAAGAGCCAAATTCTGGGAAGCAGGCCGTAAAGGCTGAATTCTGAGAAGTAGGCTGCAAGAGCCAAAGATATTGGGAAGCGGGCTGCAAGAGCCGAGATTGTGGGCAGCAGGCTACGGAAGCCAAATCAGGGGAGCAGGCTACAAGAGCCAAAATTGGGAGCGGGCTGCAGGAGCCACAATTATGGGAAGCGGGCCGCGAAGACCAAATTCTGGGAAGCAGGCCGTAAAGGCCGAATTCTGCGAAGCATGCTGCAAGAGCCAAAGATATTGGGAAGCGGGCTGCAAGAGCCGAAATTGTGGGAAGCATGCTACGGAAGCCAAATCGGGGGAGCATGCTACAAGAGCCAAAATTGGGGAGCGGGCTGCAGGAGCCGCAATTATGGGAAGCGGGCCGCGAAGGCCGAATTCTGGGAAGCAGGCCGTAAAGGCCGAATTCTGCGAAGCATGCTGCAAGAGCCAAAGATATTGGGAAGCGGGCTGCAAGAGCCGAAATTGTGGGAAGCATGCTACGGAAGCCAAATCGGGGGAGCAGGCTACAAGAGCCAAAATTGGGGAGCGGGCTGCAGGAGCCGCAATTATGGGAAGCGGGCCGTGAAGGCCGAATTTTGGGAAGCAGGCCGTAAAGGCCGAATTCTGAGAAGCAGGCTGCAAGAGCCAAAGATATTGGGAAGCGGGCTGCAAGAGCTGAAAAGATATTGGAGAGCGCGGTGGGACGGGTGGATCAATCCTGATAGTGGGCCTTGGCCGACACGGCTGAGCCGAAGGGCGTCGGGTAGCAGGGTACGAGAGCCGAGGAGAAGGATTCGTGAAGCGGCGGGTTCGAAGACCACGTCTGTCTCATGTCTCTTTTTTTTTCTTCTTCTTTTGTGTGAGGCGACGGGTTCGAAGACCACGTCTGCCTCGTGTCTCTTTTTGTTCTCTTCTTCTTTTGTGGAGAGGCAGGCGCAAAGACCATGTTTGCCTCGTGTCTCTTTTTTTCTCTTCTCTTCTTCTTTTGTAGATAGGCAGGTGCAGAGACCATGTTCGCCCCGTGACTGTTCTTTCTCTTCTTCTCTTCTTTTATGGAGAGGCCGGTGCAAAGACCATGTTCGCCTCATGTCTCTTTTTTCTCTTCTCTTCTTCTTTTGTAGAGAGGCAGGTGCAAAGACCATGTTTGCCTCGCGACTCTTCTTTCTCTTCTTCTCTTCTTCTTTCATGTGGAGAGGCGGGTGCAAAGACCGCGTCTGCCTCGTGACTCTCTTCTTTTTTTTGCGGAGAGACAGGTGCAAAGACCATGTTCGCCCCATGTGGACACCAATAAAAAAAAAGAGAGAAAGAAAAAAAAGAGAGAGAAAGAAAAAGAAAAGGAGGAGAAAGAAAAGAAGGAACAAAAAGAAGAAGAAAGAGAAAGATAAAATAAAAATTAAATAGAAGAAGAGAAAAAGAGAAGAAAAAGAAAAGAAAAATAAATAATAATAAATAATAATAAATAATATATATATAATAAAATAAAAAAGGTTGGCCCACTCATTTTCCTTCTTTATCTCCCACTCTTTCTCTCTCTCATTCTCTCCCTCTCCTCGGTACACCACTGTGCCGGACAGCACCCTTCCCCGGCACACCACTGTGCCGGGTGGCATACGCTGTACCGGATGACCCTCACCGTATCACCTCTCACTCCTGCGTATATCCTCCCTAGAGAAACTGGAGGTGCTGTCGATGGTAGGCCGCTCCTTCATAGATGATGATGATCTAGCTTACTTTGGCACTGGAAGAAGCTCTGCGGAATATTGATGTGTCAGGGTGTGATAACATGAGTTGTGCTTGTTCGGGCTCGGTGATTAAAGGACACAGCCACCTCCAAAAGATCAATGCTGGGCACTATTTTCCGGAGCCCACTTTGCCTTTCTTGACCAAACCGAAGGACTTGGAGCAGGCCTGAGCACCGTTAAGCTTGGTGGTTTTCATTACAAGCACAGTCCTTGGAACAATTGGTCTTCACTGCAAAAAAAAACTTGGCGGAGATTGGATTGGAAAATGCAATGGTGTGACTGATGAGAGCATCTTGGCACTCTTATCCGACTGCATGCATCTGAACATCATTGACTTGACCTGCTGCCACCAAATCACAGACATTGCCCTCTCTACTATAGCAAAGACTTACAATATGCTCACATGCCTTGGGCTGGAACCATGCACTTTGCTCACTAAAAAGGGGACTCACACCTAGAAATGAGGAAGCTAGTTAACGTCACGGGTGTGGGGATCACCACAATTTCTATTGGACGCAAGAGCCTGGCAGAGTTAGACATGAAGAAATGCTACTCTGTGGACGAAGTAGGCTTTTGAGGCAAATGTATCGCTCCGCTCAATTTCTGATGTGGGCGTCCGACTGCTGCTCGGGAGGCTGAGGTGCTTGCAGGATGCAACTGGTGATTCTGTCCAAGAACTTCCTCAATGACACTTAACCAGCAGGGTGGGCAGTAGCATGACCGGCACGGCCCCCATAACCGGTGGAGGAGTTTCAACGGTGGGCAGTGCGCCGTAACCGATGGACTGCACAATATATACGGTGGCTCATCGAACATGTATATCCGGTGGCCTCCGACCAGAGTATATCCGGTGGCCTCTCATGCTAGCATACCCGGTGGGATTTTTTCTTAAACGGTGGCAGCATACATTCCCTCGTCTGGCAGCCACCTTCTAAAGCCCCCCTTGCCGAGACCACCCGGGTGTGAGCGCCTTCACCGGCACACCCGCGAGTAGCTCCGCTCCGACACACCCGCGAGCGCCTTCACCGGCACACCTCCAACCACCTCACCGGCAAGCCACCGTGCCGACTCCACGGTACACACCCACTGTGCCGGGTAACACCCAAAAATCGCACCGGATGCCCACTCCACAGAGGAAGAGCCACGAGGAAAGAACGCTGGCCGCTTCCATCGTCTCCTGAGCAGCAACTCAGTGAATTTACTACAATCGGAGTGAGTCCCTGAAATTGGCTCGTGGGAATGACCTGCACAGACCGCATGAGGGAATACTGATCCAAGCGACTTCTCTTGGGGGTACACTTTCATCGCTACACCATGCGGAACATACGAGTAACACGGAGCAGTCTAGAGATGAAACAAACAAAGCTCTTGAGGTTACCGTAAGCTCTGGTGGAGTGGCGTTCCTTGCTCTGTTCAACTCTCCGGATAATAATTCTATGTCATCAAAAGAAGCAGCTGCAGTTCCAAAGATTACTTCTTCTAGGATGGCTACACAGTTAGAACGGCCAGGCTATAAATTGGCCATGTGGCTTGGAGTTTGAATGCCACAGTGAGAGTGATCCTCATTTATAGCCCTGGATGGCGAGGCATCAAGGACGCTGCATATGGGGCAAAAGATATGACAATTTCGATGCATGATGAGGTCGGCGGAATGACGTGCTCAAAGTTAGTGGAAGCTCTGAAGTTGAGTCGATGCCTCCCCTTCATGGATTGTGTTCAGGGTTCACGTATGGTAATTTGTTGCTGTTTGCACAAAATGTGAATGCAAGGGCTACACAAATCTGCTATCTTGTCAAACATGGGAGATCATGGGCTCTTTTGCTGTTGACGCAATGGATTTGGCAGGTATTGAATGGTCCCCTGCTGATAGCGCCGTGGTGATTTGGGTTCCACCTTTGGAGTGTAGGGTGCTCATTCATGGAAGGTGCCTCATTAAATACACTGCGTACGAGGGTGGATTAGGTGTAAAAAAAAAACTGATGCTTGGTCCCCATGTTGCCGGTTCCTAGCGGTTGGCAGCTGTTACCAAGCATTATGAGCATTGAACCACTTTACTCGGAGGATATTTGCCAAACTTAACCCAGGCCTCCATGGACACCAATGCGAGCACGCGGTGACGAATATCTAACCGGTGGGGAGGGTTGTTAGACAGTGGCATTCTCCTATCCGGTAAAGACACATTCAACGGTGAAGGCACTGTACCACCCGGTGAGGGGTACGGTAGCTGACCTTCAAGTGATCCGGTGACGCTGGCTGCCCTGTGAGCCGGTGCGCCTCCAGCAGCCCCATCCTATGCACCCGTATGCCCCTTTAACCGGTGCACTTGCTACGGTCTTCCCCGGCACGTCCCAAACGGCCCTTGGCCGGCACACTTTCAAGGTGCTCCACCCGGTAAGGCTGGCGGCCTTCCACCCGGCACGCTGCCGAACGCCCCACTCCCCGGCACAGCACCCGATTCTTCATCCGGCAAGGCTGGCAGCCTTTTATCCGACACAATTTATTTTCTTCTTCACCCGGTGCAGTCCAAACACCCTCAAGTGCCCCAGCGGCACACTCTCTTTAGCCTTCCACGGCACGCTATCTTGTGCCCTTTAACGGCACACTTTTTCAGCCTTCCAACGGCACACTTTTTTAGCCTTCCATGGCACACTATCTTGTGCCCTTCAACGGCACACTTTTTTAGCCCTCCAGCGGCACACTATGAAGGGCCCTCCACGGCACACTTTTTATGCCCCCAGCGGCACACTATGAAGGGCCCCCCACAGCACGCTCTTTGTGCCCTTTAACGGCACACTTCTCTGGGCCTTCAGCGGCACGCTTTTTGCCCTCTTCAGCGGCACGCTTATAGTGTCTTACAACGACACGCTTCTTCAGCCCGCCAGCGGTACAGCGTGAAGGTTTTTCAACGGCCAAACGACGTGAAGCCCATGCCCTACATATCCTTGGCGCGCAGTGAGCTGTCCGAGGTGTCAACCAACGGTTGGGCCACGCAGGCTACTCCCCTGACATCCAGGACGGGGGGAGTCAAACCCCATCATGACGGAGCTGCTTCCCGCCTTCGACGGCCGTGCTCAAAAGCTCCCGCTGCTGGGAGTATAAAACCACTCCCATTCGAGAAAAGGAGGAGGAGGAGGAGAGAGACACGCAGAAGAGAAGGAGAGAAGAAGAGGAAGAGAAGAAGCGAAGAAAGAAGAGGAGGGGAGGCTCCGCCTCCCCCTTTCTGCTGCTCCGTCCACCCGCCACCGCCGTCCGCGCGAAGAGAAGAAGGATAAGAAGAGAAGAAGAGGAGCTCGTCGCTCCACCTACCACCACCGTCTGTGTGAAGAGAAGAAGAGTGGGTGGAGAGAGGGAGTGAGGTCCGGGAGGGGAGGAGTCCACGCTCCGTTTCCCCCCCCCCCCACTGTATTTTCTTTTCCTCTTTCCTTTCATTTCTTGTTTTGCCGTCGTTGCGATGTATTAGCCCCCTTGGGGCACTCCTCTTATGAGAATAGAAGTAGAAGTCTTGCAAATATTTTTTGGACGTCTTCCTCAAACATTTCTCCCGTATTTGCATCCTTCGGTGTTTTACGCCCCTTTCCCTTTCTCCTTTTGTTAGGGCTTGCTTCCTCTTTGGCATTTTTACCTTCGCTCACCCCTGCGTGCCCTCATCGGCACGCCCCAGCCGTGCCTTCAACGGCACGCCCTTGGACACCTTCCCCGGCACGGTCCTTTGGACCCTTGCCCGGCACACCCTGGCTAAGCCTTCAACGGCACGCCCTCTTGTGCCTTCCTTGCCCGGCACACTCGCCCCTCCTTCTCGCCCGGTGCACTCCCTCTTTGGCCAGTCCTAGGAGTAGTCTTCCACTCGCCGTTCCCTCCGAGTTTTTCGAGGTTTATAAAGGTGCTGCCGCTCTCGAGCGCCCACCTCCAGTTGTCGGGTTCCGCCACTCCATGTGGGCGCGTTCCCTGTATCTCCTTTACGCTCGGGTCAAGGGGAGATGCTGCCGAATTTTTGTTAAGAACGATAACACATTAAAAAGGCAAAAGGAGGCAACAATCGAACGAAAAGAACAACGGTAAAACACTTTAACCGAGGCAAGGGAGCCGTAATCAACTCAAAGAGAAGCCAAACCGAACGGCAACTAGACAACTCGAACATCCGTCCCCACAAGAGAAAGAATGAAAGATAATCAAGAGAAAGAGAGAGACAAACACATGCACACTTAATAAAATCAGAAAAGAAGAAAAGAAAAGCCTTAAAAGAATTAGAGGGAGAGTGGGCCCTCATCGGTACACCCTTTTAGCCCCTCAGCGGTACACTCCCCCAGCCCTTCAGCGGCACGCTCCTGCTTCAGCCCTCGGCGGCACACTCCTTGATCCTCCAGCGGTACACCCCTGGCCCTCAGCGGCACACCCTTTTGACCCTCCAGCGGTACACCCCCTGGCCCCTAGCGGCACACTCCCTGACCCTCCAGCGGTACACCCCTATCCCTCAGCGGCACACCCATTTAACATTCCAGCGGTACACCCCCTGGCCCCCAGCGGCACACTCCCTTGGCCCTCAACGGCACACTCCCTTAGCCCTCTAGCGGCACACTCCTTTGGCCCTCAGCGGCACACTCCCTTGGCCCTCCAGCGGTGCAATCCCATGACCCAGCGGTACACCAGAAATAATGATAATAATAAAGATAATAAGCTAAAAGAAAGCATAATAAATAAACAAATAATGATACAAAAAAATAAAATAAAGATAATAACAGTAAACTCAAAAGAAGAGGGAGAAATAATAACAAACAATAATGATAATAATAACAATAAATAATAACAAATTAAAAAAGGGATGAATAAGTAAATAAGAATAATAAAGAAATAAGGAATAATAATAATAAGCTTAATAATAATAATAATAAATAGACAAATAAACGATAACAAAAATGAATGAATAATAATGACAAACTCGATAAGAATGATAAACAAATAAAAGATAACCAAAATAAATAACAATAACAAACTTAACGAAACACGACAAGCAAATGAATGACAATAAAATGAACAAAAATAATAACAAACCTAACAATAGCACTGATAAATAAATAAATAAAAAAAAATGATAAATAGATAGTAATAACAAACTCACTCAAAGATACGCATAAATCAACGAATAATAATGATAAAATTTCAAATGATAACAAAACAATGAGATCCACCTTGCAGCCCCGTCTCTCTCGTGACCCGGTGCCGAAGGAACAATAATGTCGCCCTTCCAGGTTGGGCTTGAGTCTTGGGAATCATCCCGAACTGGCCGTGACCCGACCTCGCCTCGGGCTGACATTCTGATTAAACCGGATTCATTTCTCTAGCCGGATCCCTTCCGAGCCGCTACTAAAATTGCCGCACGTTCGGCAGACATTTGAATGGGTTCACCTCGGTTTTCGCCGCATTTCTATTACGGACCTGTGTCTAAACATGAAAAGACCCGTGAGCAATCAATATGGCCGACGGCTCCCTCCCCGACATGGTCGTGAGCCGGCATTGCTCCGGACCGATAGCCCGTTAAATCGGGTTCATTCTAACGGGCCGGGATTCGCTCCCGCTCCTTCATTGAAATTGCCGTAAACTCGGCATACATTTACACGGGGTAATAGACCTTTCATGCAATTAATTTCTTGGCCATGAGACCCTGAATCCCGGCGATTAATCAAGGGTGTTCCCTCGTATGGGGGATGTAAATGACATCGTGACCTTTATGGCACGGCGGGTTTCGGTCCCGACACGAACCACACAATCGTCTGACGAAGTCAGATCGAGCGCACCATGGGCTCTTCGGATCCCGAATAAATTGTCACTTTGTGACTGGCACGCCCACACACTCAATAAACGAACAAACCAACAAGCGAATAATAAGCGAATTTTAGTGCGTCCACACCCCACGACTCTTCTTTCTCTTCTTCTCTTCTTCTTTTATGGAGAGGCAGGTGCAAAGACCATGTTCGCCTCGTGTATCTTTCCTCCATTTTCTTCTCTTCTTTTTTTTTTTATGGAGAGGCGGGTGCAAGGACCATGTTTGCCTCGTGATCATTCCTTTCTCTCTTCTTCTCTTCTTTTTTGTGGAGAGGCGGGTTCAAGGACCGTGTTCGCCTCATGTGTACTCTTTCTTTCCTTCTCTTATTTTGTGTGGTGAGGCGGGCTCGAGGACCACGTCTGCTTCCTGTGTATTCTTTCTTTTCTTCTCTTCTTTTGTGTGATGAGGCGGGCTCGAAGACTACGTCTGCCTCATGTGTCTTTTCTTTATTTTGCTCTTCTTTTCTCATTACTGCTTCCGCGTTGGAGTGTATTTCTCTTAATGTGCCCCCAGGTTGGGATGTAACTTTATTTGGTATGTGCCCCCCTGAGGGGTGTGTTTTACCTCTTCGCTTCTGTGCCCCCTAGGCGGGGTGTATTTTTTTTATGGCTTCATGTCCCCAGACCATGGTGTGTTTTTTTAATGCCCCCCGAGGCGAGGTGTAGCTCTCTTCAAAGGCCCCCATGGTGGGGTATACTCTTCGCGGCTTCTATGCCCCCAGGTGGGGTATGTTTCTTCTTCATATACCCCCAAGCCAGGGTGGACTTCTCTTCATATGCCCCTGAGCCGGGGCGTGTTCTTTATGGCTTCTAGACCCTCGAGGCGAGGTATGTTTCTTCTTCATACACCCCTGGTACGGGGTGTAGCTCCCTTCAAATGCCCCCAAGCCGGGGTATACTCTTCACGGCTTCTATGCCCCCAGGCGGGGTATGTTTCTTCTTCATATGCCCCTGGTACGGGGCGTAACTCTCTTCAAATGCCCCCGGGACGGGGGTGTATCTTTTGCTTCTTATGCCCCCCTGAGGCCGGGGTGTATCTTTTGTTCCTTATGCCCCCCTGAGGCGGGGGTGTATCTCTTTACGGCTTCTGTGCCCCCGAAGCAGGGTATGTTGTTTCTTCAAATGCCGCTTGGGCGGAGTATATCTTTCTTCTTATTCTCCCAGATCGAGATGTATGTCTCTTTGTTTCTGTGCCCCGGGTCGGGGTAGGTGCTTCTGCTTCTTATGCGCCAAGGGCGGAGTGTATTTTTTTCTGTGCCCCTAGGCTGGGGTACATTCTTCATGTTTCTCATACCCTTTTCGCAGGGCGTATTCTCTTGCTTCTCATGTCCCTGGATCGGGGCGTATGTTTCTTCTTCTGACGCCCCTAGGTCGGGGTATATTCTTTCTTCATGTGCTCCCAGGTCGGGATGTATGCCTCTTTGCTTCGGTGCCCCCGGGTGGAGGTGTACTATCTCTTTGCTTCTGCGTCCCCCGGGCGGGGTATGTTTCTTCTTCAAATGCCCCTGAGCCGGCGCATATTGCTTATGGATTCTATGCCCCCTGGCGGGGTATATTTCTTCTTTAAATATCCCTAAGATGGGATGTATTATTCTCTTTCTTATGCTCCCGAGGCGGGATGTATCTTCTTCAAATACCCCTAAGCCGGGGCGTGTTCTTTATGGCTTCTATGCCCCCTGGCTGGGTATGTTTCTTCTTCAAATACCCCTAGGCCAGGGTGGACTTCTCTTCATATGCCCCTGAGTCGGGGCATGCTCTTTATAGCTTCTAGGCCCTCGAGGTGAGGTATGCTTCTTCTTCAAATACCCCTAAGATGGGGGTGTGATTCCTGACTTCATATGCCCCCGACGTGGGGTATACTTTTTGTTTCTTATGCTCCCGAGCCGGGATGTAGCCTCTTGGCCTCATATGCTGCCGAGGCGAGGGGTATGTTGCTTCATGTGCCCCCGGGGGGAATGCATTTTGCCTCTACTGCCCCGTGGCGGGGCATATCTCTTGGCTTCTTACGCCCCCAAGGTGGGGTGTGTTTTCTTCTTGTGCCCCCAGGGTGGGGTATATCTTTCGCTTCTTATGCCCCCCCCCTTGAGGTGGGGTGAAGTCTTTGCTTCAGATGCCCCTAAATTGGGGTATAGTTTTGTCTCATATGCCCCTGGCGCATGGATGTATTTCTCTTCCTGTGCCCCTCAGTCGGGGTGTATCTTTGTTGCTTGTTGTGCCCCCAAAGGGAGGTGCCTTTCTCTTCATGTGCGCCGGGCACCGGGTGTATCTTTGCTTTTCTTTTTTTTATATGCTCCCGAGGGGAAAATTCTTCTTCTTCTGCCCCGACACGCTGGGGAATGTTTGCTTCTTGTGCCCCCAAAGTGGGGTGTATGCTTTTTCTTCAGACTCCCCTAAGGCGAGGTGTATTCTTTGTTGCTTCATGTACCCCCGAGTCGGGGTGGATTCTCTTCATGTGCCCCCATGGTGGGGTGTACTCTCTTTATGTGTCACCAGGAGTGGGGTGTGGTTTGCTTCCTGTGCACCCTAGCAGGGTGTATCGCTGCTTGCAATGTCCCCCGAGGCGGGGTATCCTTCTTCTTCAAATACCCCTAAGCCGGGGCGTATTCTTTATGGCTTCTATGCCCCCATAGCGGGGTGTGTTTCTTCTTCAAATACCCCTAAGATGGGGTGGACTCTTTTCTTCTTATACTCCCAAGGCATGATGTAGCTTCTTCAAATGCCCCTGAGCCGAGGCGTGTTTCTTACGGCTTCTATGCCCCCAGGCGGGGTATATTTCTTCTTCAAATACCCCTAGGCCGGGGTGTATTCTTGCTGCTTCTCATGCTCCCGAGGCGGGATGTGACTTCTTCAAATGCCCTTAAGCCGGGGCATATTCTTCATGACTTCTATGCCCCCTGGCGGGGTATGTTTCTTCTTCAAATGCCCCTAAGCCGGGTGTGTTCTTATACTTTTTGCGTCGCTCAGGGCGGGGTGCATTCCTCTCCATATGCCCCTAGCATGGGGTGTGCTTTTGTTTCTTATGCCCCCAGGCCGGGGTACGTTCCTTCTTCATATACCCCTAAGCCAGGGTGAGTTTCTCTTTTTGTGTGTCCCCAGACCGGGGTGAATTCTTTTCTTCTTATGCCCCCATGGCGGGGTATGTCTTTTGCTTCAGGTGCCCCCATATCGGGGTGTATTTCCCCTTCAAATGCCCCTAAGCTGGGGTGTAGTTCTATTTCTTCTTACGTCCCCAGGTCGGGACGGATTCTTCTTCAAATGTCCCGAAGCCGGGGTGTAGCTTTTGCTTTGTGTGCCCCTCAGTCGGGGCGGATTCTCTTCATGTGCCCCTGGGAATGGGGTGTATTTCATTTTTTTCCCTCCTATGCCCCCGTAGCAGGGTATATATCTTCTTCTCACCCCCCATGGCGGGGTATGTGCATGCTCTCTTCGGGAGTGGTGGCCGTGCTTGGCCTCATTGCTATAAAGCATTCCCCACAGCGGGCAACCATTCGCCAAGCTACGATCGTGGCTCGCTGGGTCTTTTAACAACCACTCGGGGCCGTTTTGTGCCGGATGGAGGCAGCAGGAAGGAGGAACGAGTGGGGTCATTGCACCACAGACTCGGGACCTCCTAGAGTCAGGCAGGATGCCGGGTTTCTTCTTGCTCTTTCAGTCGGCGATGCTGGCCAACATTTCTTTCTTTCTTCTTTATTTCTCCCCCTTTTGTATGATTGACCAAGGTGGAGGTGCAAGAGAGCGCTCACCCCCTCAGAGAGGGGATGAGTGGTTCGCTCCACCGCATCAACCCTATAGTGGTAATCTTTGTTCAGCACGGGTCTCGACGGATGTGGCCGTACAACCCTCTCTTGCCAATTCTTTCTATTCTTTTTTTTTTTGCTTCTTTCTTTTCTCTCTTTTTTTTTCTTCTCTTCTTCTTTTCTTCTTTTCTTCTCTTTCTTCTTGAGGGAAACGGGGGGCTTGATTTCCCCTCCCTTCTCTTCTCTTTCTCTTCTCTTTTTTTTTATAACAGCCCCCATGATTCCTGGAAGCTGCATATGCTTCGAAGCAGCGTCCTCGAGGCCGCGAAGGCAACTGCATCGAGTCTGGATTTTCTCCCCATAGGGCTGGCGAAGACAGCACCTGTAATTCATCAAAGCAGGCAAACATCGTTGATTAGGGGGCCATGAGGCCCTGAATCCCGGCGAAGAGATGAAGGGTAGTTTAAGTCCCACCGGGCGTGCCATACTTGTGGACGCACTAAAATTCGCTTGTTCAGGTGGTTCGTCTGTTAAGTGTGTGGGCGTTCCAGTCACAAAGTGACAATTTGTTTGGGCTCCAAAGAGTCCATGGTGCGCTCGATCTGACTTCGTCAGACGATTGTGTAGTTCGTGTCGAGATCAAAACCCGCCGCGCCATAAAGGTCGCGACGTCATTTACATCCCCCATATGAGGGAACACCCTTGATTAATCGTCGGGCATCAGGGCATCAGGGCGTCATGGCCAGGGAATCGATTGCATGGAAGGTCTATTACGAGGTATTGAAATCCTCGCATGAGGGTGAGAAGAAAGCATTCGCGGTCATGTCGGTCATGTGCTGACCATTTAATATTCGGACGAATGTCCGGCTCGGGAAAAGTGCGATCGTCGCGGGAAAATCGGAGCATATGTATGCCAGGATATGGCAATTTATTGTTCAGAAGAACGGAAAACGTTTGGCTAAACCTCGGTCAGAGCGGTCAGAAACCAGTAAATCTGTTGGCCCGGTGCAAGAGCAAGCTGCGACCATACTGCGGTGGGCGCCCCGCGGTCGAAACAAGACTTGCATGAGCGTCATTAATATTTTCGGTACCAAGGGGCAACGAGGGAATATCCCTTGAATCGGTTGAAAAGCCCTGTGTCTAGGGAAGCGGACGTTCGAAATGTGCGGTCATTCGGGAGACCGTTCAATATTCGGACGGGTGTCCGGCTTGAGAATATCGTAATTGTCGCGGGAGGACCTGGAACATATGTATGCCGGGATACGGCACATATACTATTCCGAGACACTGAAAACATTCGGTTAAATCTCGGTTAGTGTAGCAGGAAACCAATGAATTTGTTGGCCCAGTGCGAGATCGAGTCAGGACCATACCGGGGGCGCCTCCCGCGGTCCAAACGGGGCTTGCATGGGCATTATTAATATTTCCGGTGCCCGAGGGCAACGTGGAAGAGTCCCGGGACTAGATTCCAAAACGAAGACGTGTACAGGGATAGCTGGCTATAGGCCGAGAATATGGGTCAGGCAATGACCATGATCGGGGCAGACCCGAGGTCTAAGCACGACCCACGGAGGCCCTATTGATATTCCCTTGCATAGGGTCCGGGTATGACGAGAGCCTTCTCGTTCCATTCAGATTTGCCGGTCACTTGCGGACCACTTGATATTCGGACAAGGGTCCGTATTGAAGGTACGATGTAGATGGAAACAACCCCGTACCAATATATGCCGAGTTCGCGGTAATTTCGATGAAAGAGCGGGAACAAATCCGATTAGAATGAATCCGATTTGACGGGCTATCGACCCAAAGCAATACCAGATTACGACCCTGTCGGGATGGGAGCCGTCGGCCATGTTGGTCGCTCATGGACCTTTTCATGTTCGGACAAAGGTCCGCGATAGAAACGCGGTGGAAGCCGGGATGAATCCGTTCAAATGTCTGCCGAGCACTCGACAATTTTAATGATGACTCGAAAGGGACCCGGCCTGAGAAATTGGTCCGGTCTAATTGGAATGTCGGCCCAAGACTAGGTCGTGGCCTGGCCATGTCAGGATAACTCCCAAGGCACAGGCCCAGCCCACAAGGGCGGCATTATTGTTCCTTCAGCACCGGGTCACGGGAGACAGACGAGGCTGCAGTGCGGGTCTCGTCATTTTTACTATTATTTAAATTTTAAGATTATTATCTATTGTTTTTTATATTATTTTTTTGGGTGAGTTTATTGTTATTGTTCATTTATTATTGTTCTTATTATTATTCTCTGATTATTCATTTATTGTATTTTATTATTTTTTTGGGTTGGTAATTATTATTACTTATTTCCCCCTTTTTATTGTTGTTATTTATTTACTTATTGGGTGTGTCATCATTATTATTTGCCCCTTTTTGTTATTATAATTTTATTATTATTGTTATCATTTATCCCTCCTTTTTTGTGAGTCCGTTATTATTATTATTATTTGTTGCATTCGGCACATGTGTGAAGAGGGCGGTGGAGAGTGTGCCGCTGAAAGAGGGTGTACCGGTGGAGAGTGAGCTGAGGGTGTGCCGCTGGCGGCGGTGGAAGGGTGTACCGCTGAAGGCGGGCACGAGCGTGCCGCTGAGGGGTTGATCGGGGGTGTACCGGCGAAGGCAGGGATGGGGGTGTACCGCTGGAGGGTTCAAGGATGGGCGTGCCGGCGAAGGAGCTGGAAGCGCGTACCGGTGAAGGTCATGGAAGCGTGCCGCTGAGGGGTTGATCGGGGTGTACCGAGAGAATGAGCTGAGGGTGTGCCGCTAGCGGCGGTGGAAGGGCGTACCGCTGGAGGAGGGCATGAGCGTGCCGCTGAGGGATGGTGGGAGGTGTGCCGGCGAAGGGCCTGGGGAGGTGTGTCGGTGAAGGAGGGTGGAGGGGAGCATGCCGGCAAAGGGCGCGAGCAGGTGTGCCGGCGAAGGGTGGCTAGAGGGTGTACCGGCGAAGGGCCTGGGGAGCTCACTCCTCTTCCGTTTCTTTTAAGGCTTTTCTTTTCTTCTCTTCTGATTTTATTAAGTTTGCATGGGTTTCTTCTTTTCTTCTCTTGATAAATTTCCATTCTTTCTCCCATGAGGACGAATGTTCAAGTTGTTTAGTTGTCGTTCGATTTGGCTCTCTTTGAGTTGATTACGGTCCCCTTGCCTCGGTTAAAGCATTTTACCGTTGTTCTTTTTATTTGTTTGTTGCTTTCTTTTAGTCCTTTTTAACGTGTGGTCGTTCCATTTGTTTGTTGTTTCCTTTTATCTTTTTAATATGTTATCGTTTCTAACAAAAATTCGGCAGCATCTCCCCTTGACCCGAGCGTAAGGGAGATACAGGGAACGTGCCCACATGGAGTGGCGGAACCCGACAACTGGAGGTGGGCGCCCGAGAGCGGCAACGCCTTTAATAAAACTTCAGAAAACCCGAACGAAACGGCGAGTGGGAGACCTCTCCAAGGCTAGCCGGGGGTGCACCAGGCAAGAGGTTGGGGGTGTGTCGGCGAAGGGCCGCTGGGCGTACCGGGGAAGACCCACAGGGGTGTGCCGGCGAAGGGCTTGGCCACGGCGTGCCGCTAAGGGGGGGGTGTACCGGCCAGGGGACTGTGCCGGGTTGGGGGCGTGGGTCGTGTCGGGGAAGGCTCCCAGGGGTTGTGCCGGTGAACGGGGGCACCAAGGCGTGCCGCTGGGGGTTCAGCGTGTGTCGGGTTGGTGGAACCACAGCGCACCGGGCAAGGTGGAAGGCTGGGCATGCCGGCCAGAAGGGCTAAGGGTGGACCGGGGATGTTGGTTGGCTAGGCCGAAGGAAATCTTGGCAGGAGGGAGAGAGGCTCAAGGGGCCTCAGGATAGAAGCGTTGGGCCTGGGTGTCCAAGGAGAAACGGAAGGGTGTCTCCCTTTAGGCAAATGAGCAGAAGTAGCAGCGGGGAGGTGGAAGGGCAGCAGGCCCTCTCCCCCCTTTTCTTCTTCTCTTCTTTCTCTTCTTTTTCTTCTTCTCTTCAGGCGGCAGCGGTGGGTGGAGCGGCGAGCCCTCTCCCCTCTCTTCCTCTCTTCCCTCTTCTTCTCTTCTCCTTCTTCTCCTCTTTTTTCTCTTTCTCTTCTTCCCTTCTCCTCTTTTCCCTTTCTCTTCTTCTCTTTGCGCGGACGACGGAGGATGGAGCAGCAGGGGGGAAGCCTCCCCTCCTCTTCTTCTTCTCTTCGCACGGACGGCGGTGGACGGAGTAGCAGGAGGGAGCCCTCTCCCCTCTCTTCCTCTCTTCCCTCTTCGCACAGACGGCGGCGGTGGGTGGAGCGGCGAGCCCTCTCCCCTCTCTTCCCTCTTCTTCTCTTCTCCTTCTTCTCCTCTTTTTCTCTTTCTCTTCTTCCCTTCTCCTCTTTTCCCTTTCTCTTCTTCTCTTTGCGCGGATGACGGAGGATGGAGCAACAGGGGGGAAGCCTCCCCTCCTCTTCTTCTTCTCTTCTTCTCTTCTTCTTCTTCTCTTCGTAAGGACGGCGGTGGACGGAGTAGCAGGAGGGAGCCCTCTCCCCTCTCTTCCTCTCTTCCCTCTTCGCACAGACGACGGCGGTGGGGGGAGCGGCGAGCCCTCTCCCCTCTCTTCCTCTCTTCCCTCTTCTTCTCTTCTCCTCTTCACTCTTCTCGTCTGCCTCTCTGTCCGTCTCTTTTTCTCTCCTCCCTTCCTCTTTTGGCCGAAGAAGGGGGGCGTTTTATACCCCAGCGGCGGGAGCGTTCGGGCGCGAACGACGGTGGCGGGAGGTGATGGGCATTGAATGGGGTTTGACCTCCCCGTCCTTGGTGGCAGAGGGGTAGCCTGCGTGGCCCAACCTCTGGCTGACACCTCGGACATCTCACTGCGCCCCAAGGATACGTAGGGCATGGGCGTCACGTCGTTCCGTTGAAATGCCTTCACGTTGTGCCGCTGGCGAGCTCAAGAAGTGTGCCGCAGGAGGGCCAAAAGGGCGTGCCGCTGAAGCCCCAAATGGGCGTGCCGCTGAAGGCCAAATGGGCGTGCCGCTGAAGCCCCAAATGGTGTGCCATTGAAGGGCAAGGGTGTGCCGCTGAAGGCCACACCGGGTGCATTTCTGAGCCCGCTCTGAGCCCATTGTGAGCACGAGTCATGGCCCGTTTGATTTTCTCCGTGGCCCGTGGTTTGTGAGGCCCTTGGTGGTTGATTTCTCTTCACTGTCGTGACTCTGGAGACAGCCTCACGGCAGTGTGTGCATGTTCGGGGAATCCGTATGACCAGTCTCTCCGGGGCTTCTTCACTCGGTTCCGTTGTTGATGTTGGGCCGAACAGGATATCTGGGTGTGCAATTTTTGGTGTCCACAGCCTCCCCTTTGCCCATCCTAATCCGACGCGCACCATTTCAAACCACAAACACGGCGCGCCCCTCTCTCCTTGCTTGGGTCTTGAACCGGAGCGCCCTTACTTGAGCCTTAAACCGGCGCACCCCATTCTCCTTTGAACCCTTAAAACGGCCCGCCCCATCCCCTCCTTTGAACCCTTAACACGGTGCGCCTGCTTAATACAAAAAGGGAATAAATAAGCAAAAAATAATAATAAAAGGTTAATCATGTTAATAAAAAAAATAAAAGAAACTCCATCACCGAACCCCGCGACCCGACCGCGCAGGTCGATCCGCGTGCGAGGCCGCACGATGGTGAGCTCGGGCTCTACACTTAACAATTCACTCCCCCGGACCGGGTGCAAAGAGAAAATCAATGATGCCTTGTGGTATCGGACGTGGACCTCGGAACCCCCGACATGGTCATGATCCGAACACATCTCGGGCCAATAGCTCGTTAACTCGACCCGCTTCTACCGGGATTCAATCCTGCATCAGCATTAAACTTGCCGTACCTACGGCAGATATTCGTATGGCTTTATCGTCGTCTCCGATGCTTCAAATGCAGACTTTTGTCCGAACAACGAACGGTCCGTTAGTGACCAGCATATATACCGGGATCTAATCCCGCACTTGCATTAAACTTGCCATACTCACGGCAGACATTTGTACGGTTTCTCACCGTCTCTTACGCTACAAACATGGACCTTTTGTAGACACGCCAAAATTGACGCTATGTTAATCAAAACTCACGTCACCATGTTGACGCCCCAAATTGAACTTCAATATGTCTATAATATGAAGTTTTTCTATTTTTGTGTATGTTTTTTGATTTATTCTTGCATTTTTGTGATTCGCGACCTGAAGAGGGGCGTTATTTTAAAAGCGACCTTACCTGGGGTGTGTTCAAAAGAAAGGACGACCAAATGTCAGGGCGTCAATTCCAGGTATTATCCGGTTTCAAAATAAATTCTAATTACTGATTGGCGTCCTTCCTCAGGACGTGTTTTTCAAGTAACGCCTTTATCTCAAGCGTCTTCTTATAATTTTCCAATAAAGAATGTTTTATTGCCAAATTTAAATCCAGGAGTTGACGCCTTTGTTAGGGTCGTGTTTTTGAGTAACGTCTTGATGTAGGTCGTCAATTTAGAATTTGACGCCCTTTTGAAGGTCGTGTTTTATCCTTCAGAGTCGTGTTTGAGTATGCCTTTCCTGAAGAGTTCCCTGCCCTCTTTGATCACCTTGCTCGATTTGGGAACTAGAGTCCTGCCTTCATTGATCATTGCCCGTTCTTATCTTCCTATATTTGAGGTTATCTTTGATCTAGAACCCTATATAAGGTTGTCTTGATCGACCTCGCGCGAGGTTAGCAGGCATAGAGCAGAGAACACACAGACGCACAGAGGCTAGAACAGATTAGAGTTTACGGTGCTGGCTATTACGGTCGTCTTCCTCCTGTGCGGTCCCTCTCTTGAAGGCTCTCCATCTCTTTCTTCTTCCCTGTTTCTGCAGCCACGCCGTAGCTTCCAAGTGGTTTCTTCCCCTTTACTGTTTACAGGGACAGCATAAGGGGGTCTTTCTTCTGTTCGTTTATTCTGATTCATATCATCATATCATCATCTATTGCACGACTTCTTGCATTAGTTTAGTATCATATTTCTCCTTTCCCTAACTCTTCTTAGGGGTTTTAAAACAAACAAAAAAGGTGCGCATGTCATGTTTCTTTTTCATCATATGGTTTATTGGGATTGATACTACATTCACTCGGCTGATCCACTTCCCTTTGCTTGTTTGTTTTGTCTTTGTGCAAGGGTAATCAACAAGGAAAACCCCCTTCATCGGCCGGCCGATTGAAGGAGGAGGAAGGAATTCACAATCCATCCCGCACCCTACTTTTCACCAGGTATTCGCGATCATCTTTTGTTTCTTCTTGAGGTAACCCCTCTGGCGATCACTCTCCTTTATAGCACCACGTGCTTTCTTTTGTTTTTGTTATCATCTCCATCCTTTTATATATCTCATATGAGTGGTTTGTTCCACATGTGTGGATTTATCACGATCTACAAATTGGCGATCACGGTGGGACGTCCACTATTTTTCTTTTGATTACCATCTCCTATTGGCACCCACGTGTGCCATTTCCTATTGGCACCCACGTGTGCCCTTTCCCCTTCGGCACCCACGTGTGCCCTTTCCCCTCGGTACCCACGGTACCCCTCCTTTTGTGCCCCACGGGCACCCTCCACCGTGCACACTCCCAGGATCAGTTAGTTTGTGATCTGAATTAACGCCTCACCCAGAGGCGCGTTTTAATTTAACGCCTTCATCCAGGGCGTCTGATTTATGTTTAACGTCTTCTGATAAGGCGTGCTTCATCATATCCCCTGCTTTTATTACGCTGTTTGTGGATTCACGCCCTGCCCCAGGGCGTCTCTTTATTGCTTAGCGCTTCACATCAAGGCACGTTTCCAGATTTGACGCCCTCTGCCGAAGGCGTCCTTTTCACATATAGCGCCTCACACCAAGGCGCGTTTTCTCCATTGCCTGTGGGATCCCCAGGGATTCACGACAGTCTCACTGTCGTCTTTTTTGTTGATAGCGACCGTGGCTAGGTCGTCTCTTTCCTGTGATTTTACAGAACCCTACTGTCGTTGCTTATTCATGCTGCATTGATTCTTATATTGATTATTTGGCTATATTGGTGTGATCTGCATATCTTGGCTTGCATCTTGTGGCATTTGGTTGAGAGACCTCCTCTCTCTACACTGGGATTCCACACACCTCTCTTGGAATCGGGACAACCCTCCATTGAGCATTCCGTCTCTTTGGACCAGAAATCCCTTTTCCAAGACCTCCGTAAGTCCCCGCACCCGTGGATTCCCTCACGGACGTCGGGCTGGTTGTACCTTTGAAGTACCCGGAGTATAGACAACCCATCGTTGGTGAAGAGAGAGAAAGAACCTAGTTGGCCCGGAAGTCACACTTGGATCCAAACTAGGTTTCACTTTGCAAAAGGAGTGAATTATTCTGCAAATTAATCCACTCTAATCTCAAGCATAACACTAAAATTTTACGTTCATCTCAACTTGATTGCATAAATTTGGTTGGATTGATTTGCTTAAAGTTTGCTTGGATTGAGTGCTTTTTGTGTGATAACCCCTTTCATAAAAGCTTTCCCCCTTCTTAAACATGAAACTCCGTTCAGGTAAGATCACCAACATGGCAAGCTATGGGTACACTTATGATGATGTGGAAGAAAATATCTTTGGACAATCTTATGAGGTCCCCCACCAAGATTCATTTATCATGAGGGAATTACCCTCCTCCTCAGTCTCATTACCCTCAGGTTCATGTGGTTGATACCACTCCTCAAGAGGTTGTGCCCTCTCTCAGACTTTACCCTCCAACACTTCGGGGAACCCTTCCCCATCCTTAATGTCACCGATTTAATTAATGCTCTATCTCAGTTAGATGATTCCCAGCGGCAGGCAGTTCAGGCCGCTTTGAAGGGAAGTCTGTTCCCTCTTCATCCTCTAATCCCCCTCCGGCCGAGAGTGGCCATCACCTCACTAATGACCAGGCGGTCTTGCACAAACCCCCTCTCGTCCACCAACGCCCGGTGCGGCCATGCCGGCCCAACAGGCGAGCTACTCAGCGGTTAGGCCTCAGTCTCTCCAACCTCCCCGAATTCTACGGACGCCTATACCGCATTCTTTTGTTCAAAATCCGGCCCCAGTCGAGTCGGACACAATATCTACTACTTCAGAAGTTGGCTAGCATGGAAGAGCAACTGAAAAAGGTCACTACGGCCAAGAATGCACCAGAGATCTCGCTCCCTACGTTGCCAGTTTTTCACTTGCCGCCATCTGAGATGCCGAATTTTCGGCGATATAATGGCACTGGCAATCCTTTTATTCATCTGAAGGATTTTATGTACGAGACCTCTTTCTGGCAAGACAACAAGGCCTCTTTGGCCTATTTATTCAGGAGATCTTTAGAGGGGCCAGCCCTTGAATGGTTCTATTCGTTGGATCCTGCTGATGCCAACGACTTTGATATTGTTCAGAAGAAGTTCCTGCAGAAGTATAGGGACCGGGTCGGGCCCTCCCTCTCAGTCACAGATCTGGTTGCAGAAAAAATGAAGCCCGAGGAGGACTTCATCATATTTGCTGATAGGTGGCGTTCAATGGCCGAGAAGTTGAAAGACACTTTGGCGGAACAAGAACAAGTTAAGATGATAATTTCCAATGCAACTCCTCAGTTCCGGCACATACTGGCCATGAACAGATTAACAACCATGGAAGAGCTCTATGAAAGAGCTCGTTATATTCAGACACAGATGAAGGATTCGCCCATTATGGGCATGTTTGAGCCGAAGCCACGGCTATTTAAGAAAACCACAAATGTCAACAACAGCGGGCCCACGACTGAGGGCACAATTGCAAACGAGCAGGTTGGCGTAGTTGGCCACCCCCACCATCAATCTAACCCACAGCCTAACCCACCTCCACCACAAAACCCCCATTTCAACTCCACTCCACAACACCAATTCGCACCCCAACATTCCTTTGCTCCACCGCAAAACCAAGCGCCCCGCGCTGACCATCCAGCTCCGCAACAGTACCACCAGGTACCACCACCTACCAACTATGGCCAACAACAACAACGGAGACCACCACTTGGCCCCAAGAGAGCCCACTACCCTCCACTGCCAGAAAGTCTCCCGGATATTTTCAACGCCTTAATGGCCGCCAACTTGCTCTTGTTACCAAGGGAAAGAACAGCGTGGCCCGCTAATGTTGACACATCCCGTTACTGCGCTTTCCATCGCGCACCTGGTCACAACCTTGATCATTGCTTCCACTTCAGAGATTATATTTATGATCTAAATGACCAGGGCGACATTAACTGGGATGAGATGAGGCAGTTTATTGCCACCATGAAAGAAAGAAGGCCTCCTCGGTAGCAACAGGCTCAGCAGCCACCAGCTCCACAGCAGCAACAACAAGCTCCAGCGCCTCAGCAGGATATGGGGATTGTCCACAATCCACTGCCGGAGCACCCGCCAAACCAGCACGTAAACCATGTCACGTCTCTCCCTGAGGTGGAGAGAGGGCATGGATGGCATGAAGAAAATGCCTCTGTCGGGACATTTGATCACAATCAAAATTAATCAACCTCCGCGTCTCTTGCGCACCCCTTCTTCTTCTTCTACCCCCCAATTGAGCCGATCCCTTCTGCGCCCCGTTAATCCACCTACCCCCACCTATTCTCCAACCTTGCCGGTTCGCCCCCTTCTTACCCGCTTACCACCTCCACAGCCTACACCACAACAAACCCCATCCACCACCAACCCTTCACCACTGCCATCTAGGCCACTCCTTAACCGCCCGTCGCCAACGCCCGTTGCACCCGCCACCACTACTCCCCCACCGGCAAGGATCCCTCCACCATCGGCTCCCCCACCTTTTATGCCCAGATCTCTCCTCGTTCCACCCACCAATTCCCCCCGCATTCGGGTATCCCTTTCTACTCCTACGCCTCCTACGGGGGCATCTTTATTGAACTCTTCATCAACACCCCCTGTGGGGGCTCCTCCTTCAAACACTCCTCCACTGCTTATCAACACTAACACACCCTCTTCTTCTTCTAACCCTCCTCCCACACTTGCCCCGACAGAGGCGCGTCAAGGCGTGGCGCCGCTCCGCAGTGGACGGATGTTCCACCGCATTTTTCCACAGAGAGAGTTAGAACCCGCGCAGGGGCCGCAAGAACAGGAGCAAGAACAGGAGTCCATACCAGGCACAGAATACGACTTGTTAAAGCATTTGGACTGGACTCCGGCAAGAATTTCAATTCTAGAACTGATCAAGAGGTCGACCACTCATCAGATGGCTCTAAAGGAATATCTGCAGAAAGTCATGGTCAATGAGGACATTCCGGTCGAGCAGATAACCGCAGTCTTAACACCTACTGGCAGTCAACCAGCAATCACTTTTTATGAGCATGAGCTGGCACCAATCTCAACAAGAAAATATGCTCTATGCATCACAGTTGATATCAATAAGGTGGCTGTACAACAGTGTTTGGTGGACACTGGGGCATCCATCAATGTCTTGCCGCCGAGCACTTTGAAGATGTGCGGCATTCCCGAGAATCTGATTCGGCCATCCACCATAACAGTCACTGCATACGATAACACTAAGAAGCCTCCTCTGGGCATGATAACACTAAAAGTAAGTTTGGGTCCTGCTGCCATCACAGCAGATTTTCACATTCTGGATATGGATCTGACATTTAATGGCATTCTGGGACGCCCCTACATCCAGCAGCTCGATGCGGTGCCCTCGACAAATCACCAATGCCTTAAATTTCCACACAAGGGCCGCATTATTAAAGTCACCAGTATGCCAATTTTGCCAGAGGAGGATGTTCATGTGGCTTCATCAGTTCCTTCTATTTGGCCTGCCAATAAACCATTGTTATCTGTATTGGACGTCCCTCGCCCACAGTCGATGCCATCCGAGACTATCACAACAGTTGCTATGACACCCCTGCCTTGCAAGGGGAAGAAGAAGAAAACGGTGATGAACACCCATGGCTGGAACATTTTAATGAAAATGGGGTATCAAAATGGCAAAGGTCTGGGTGCCAATTGTCAAGGCAGGATTAGGCCTGTAAAGCCTCAGAAATTGATTACAAGAGGTGGTTTGGGCTACAAAGGGCCAGGCAAAAATGAAGAAGAACCATGGGCAGTTATGACATCCACTTTGAAGACTGACCGTCAGCCGCTTACCTGGACATTAAAGACACATTTTGTCACAGGTGGCGTTCAGAATAATGAGCAAACTACTAAAGTCACTTCCATGCTGGATTGCCAGGATGTTCATGCTAGACAGTTTGCTCGTCATATAGCTCCGTTGGTCCCATATAAAGTCCTGGAGTCTTTGAGACCAGATAAAAGAAGGAAAATGGACGATCCGGAATGTGACTGGTACAGGTGGTTTGACATGAATGACATCACTATTTCTCTGAGCCGTCTCTTTATGCCAACTGATCCGGAATGGCCGCCGCTCATTCATGATTTGATTGAGAAACCTGCTGTGATTACAGACAAGAGGCAGTTGCTGAGTGACTACACTGATACTGGAGAGCCAGATATTCCGTTTGAGGAAGGTTTCACTGTGGACAGGCTGTGGGCCGACCTCTTTTCTCTCACTTCCATGCATCCGTCTCTTCTTGCTTCCTTATATTCTCACTGGTTTGGTCGCGTGCCAAGACCGCCACCGATTACGATCAATTTGTCTCCAAATTCAATCCAAGTTTCTCTGCCGATTCCTCCCTCACTCCCCGAGCAATTCTCCAGACTCTCCATTACGCCCCCGCGTGGGCCGTCACTGATTCAATCTTTCTCCAAACTTTCAATCTCCACTCCTCCTGCTATTCTCCCTTCACATTACTTTCTTCTAGAAAAAGAAAATAAAAATGAAGATAAAAATAAAAATGAAAAAAAAAACACCAAAATTTCAACTTTCCAATCCTCCATCTCTATTGAGGAGACCTCCTATTTTTCTCCCGAGTGTGTCCCGACCCAGGGGCCACTCCTTCAAGATTCATTGATAAATCTCTTTTCCCCCTCCGATGAGGGGTCTTCATCTGTATCACCTCCTGTATCCGCTTTCTCACCTCCTTCTTCGTCTAATAAAGCTAGTTGCTCCTCCTCTTCTTCTACTAATAATAAAATTCATGGGGGAGATTCACATAAGAAGTCTAAGGGTAGACAGGTCCCCCGTAGATTTTTGTTTGAGTTAGCTATCAAATGTCGTGCCTGTTTAGTCATCTCGGAATTTGTAGAGGATCCGATTATCCTGCCAGAATTGGAATATGAGGATACTGTTGTTTCTTATGAGGGTTTGGGTGTCTATGAGATTATGAATGATGAAGACCCTATTGAAGAGGGGGATGAAAGTTATGAAGAATGTGAGGACGAGGCTGATGCCTTTGCCAGTGGCATGAGAAGATTTGACGAACCATCAGCCTCTGTAGAAGAGCCTACCAAAGAAATTAATTTGGGTACCGAGGAAGACCCTAGAATTGTCCTCATCAGCAAGAATTTGCCGCCCTCCGAAGAGGAGGCACTTATTTTGGTTCTTCAAGAATACAAGGACACGTTCGCATGGAGTTACGAGGATATGCCTGGATTAGACCCTGCGCTCGTTGAACACTGCCTTACACTTAAGCCAGGGTCTGTCCCGGTCAAACAACGGTTGAGGCGTTTCCACCCTAATATGGCTTTGAAGATGAAAGAAGAGGTCGACAAACTCCATAAGGCTAGATTTGTTAGAGTTGTCCTCTATCCGAATTGGGTGGCTAACATCGTCCCGGTTATGAAGAAAGACGGAAAAGTTCGGATTTGCATAGACTTTCGGGGCCTCAACCGTGCGTGTCCTAAAGATAATTTCCCCCTCCCTCATATTGATGTTCTGATCAATAATACGGCAGGATTTGAGACTCTCTCTTTCATGGATGGCTTTTCAGGCTACAATCAGATTCGTCTAGCTGAGAAAGATCAAGAGAAAACATCATTCACTACACCGTGGGGCACATACTGTTATGTGGTCATGCCTTTTGGACTCAAGAATGCCGGAGCCACCTACCAGAGGGCTATGATGGCGATTTTTCATGACATGATTCATATTTATATTGAGGTATATGTGGATGATCTGGTAGTGAAATCAAGAACAAGGATTGAGCATCCTGGGATTCTAGCTAAGGTCCTGCAAAGATCACGAGAATACCAATTGAAGATGAACCCCAAGAAGTGCGTGTTTGGCGTTTCATCTGGGAAGTTGCTTGGTTTCATTGTCAGCAAGAGGGGAATTGAAGTTGATCCCAACAAGGCGAAGGCCATTAGAGATATGTCTCCTCCCAAGAATCTGAAGGAAGTTCGAGGATTAATCGGGAGGTTGCAATTTATTCGCCGCTTCGTCTCCCAGCACTCACAACGATGTAGGCCGTTTTACGAGCTCACTAAGCCGGGAGTCAAGTTTAATTGGGATGACAAGTGTCAGGCAGCCTTTGACGGATTGAAGGATTATTTGGCCAATCCTCCTGTCCTGAGGCCGCCAATTCCAGGCAAACCACTCATTCTCTATGTCTCAGTCCTGGATGACTCTGTAGGTGCTGTCCTAGCTCAAGTGGATGAAGAAGCTAAGGAGAGGGCATCATACTATTTGTCTAAACTCCTTAACCCCTGTGAGCAGAGGTACTCAGCCATGGAGAAGACTTGCGCTGCTTTGGTCTGGGTAGTTCAGAAATTAAAACACTATTTCCTAGCTCACGAGGTTCACCTCATTGCTCGCATGAATCCAATTAAATTCCTCCTTGAAAAATCTGTCCTCACTGATCGATTAGCACGCTGGCAAAGCTTCCTCTCCCAGTTTGACATCACTTACATTCAACAGAAAGCTATCAAAGGCTACGCCATTGCCGAACACCTTGCTCACCACCCTCTTCCCCGATTTGATCCTGTCAATTCAGAGTTTCCAGATGAAGAATTGATGTCCATTAATCGACCCCACGATTCTATGTGGACGTTACATTTTGATGGAGCTCTAAATTCCAAGGGAAGAGAGATCGGCATGGTTCTTTTAACACCAGAAGGGGTCACCATCCCGTTTGCTGCTCAGCTCACTTTCCCTGTCACCAACAATATAGCTGAGTATGAAGCTCTTTTGGCCGGTCTTCAAACCGCTCATAAATATGGTGTCACCCAATTGCGGATTGTTGGTGATAGTCAGCTTATTCTACGCCAGGTGCTCATCAAATGCCGCACTATCAATCCCAAACTCAAACCCTACCAGGAGCTTGCTTCAGCTTATGCCAAACTCTTCACTAAGTTGATCTTCGTTCATGTCCCTCGTAGCCAGAACATCTTAGCTGACGCTCTCGCTTCTTTGGCTTCTGCCTTAGTCTTCCCTCCCGAGCATGATTTTCACGTTCCTCTTATTCATCAGCGTAACACTCCAGCTATTAAGGATCGTGCATTTCTCGATGTTAAGGATAGGGTGCTCGAGAAGGACAGACACAAGGAAGCTCTTAAAGGCAAAGAGGTCATTGTTGGCTGACGAAGAAAAACCTTGGTATTATGAGATTGCCAGGTATTGCAATGATCAATCCTATCCCGAGGAAGCCACTGCAGAAGAAAAGAAAGCAATTAGAAGAGTGGCTCAGCGTTATGTTTTGGTTGGAGGTGTGCTCTACAGAAGAGGGCTCACTGGTGTTTTATTAAGATGCCTCGATGATGATGAATCTTGGAAGGTTGTGGAAGAGGCGCATTCTGGAGTGTGTGGTGGTCATGTGAACAGCCAGATGCTAGCTAAGAAGATTCTTAGGCTATGTTTCTATTGGCCCACTCTAGAAGAGGATTGTTCCATTTATGTTCGTAGGTGTGTTAAGTGCCAGCTGCACGCCGATAAAATTCATTCTCCTGCTTCTTCACTCCATCCTATGTCCTCCCCATGGCCCTTCTCCATGTGGGCTTTTGATATCATTGGACCTCTGGGTGATTCAAACCTCCTGACCAAACAAAAGTCGTTCATCCTCACGGCAACGGAGTACTTCACCAAGTGGGCGGAAGCGGAAGCTTACGTGGAGATTAAAGCATCAACTGTCTGCAAATTCATAATGAAGAACATCATCACGAGGTTCGGCATCCCGAGTACCATCGTCACCGACAATGGACCTCAATTTATCTCTCAAGAGCTCAAGGATCTCGGCAACAGGTATAACATTGCATTGCATCATTCTTCTCCCTATTATCCGCAGGGCAATGGTCAAGCAGAGGCAACTAATAAAACTTTGATCAAAATTGTTAAAAAGACGTGTGAGGCTAATAAATTTTCGGATTGGCCAGACAAGCTAGTTGAAGCTCTCTAGGCCTATCGTACTTCCATTCGTACCCCCACTGGGCAAACCCCTTTCGCCCTTACTTATGGAATGGAGGCGGTAGTCCCTTATGAGATTCTCATTCCCTCTCTGAGAGTACAATTTGACAAGGAACTCTCTATTGATGAGCGTCGTGATTCACTCCTTGCTCAATTGGAACTCCTAGATGAGAAGCGTCTGGTCGCCGCTGAGCATGCACGCGTTTATCAAAACAGGCTCTCACGTTTTTATCAAAAGAAAGTAATTGAGAGAAAATTCGAAGTCGGTGAAATGGTAATCAAGAGAATTTTCGTAAAACCTGGTGGGCCCCGCTCAAAACTCCAACCAAACTGGGAAGGACCGTTCGTCATAAAAGAGATTTATCCGGGCAATGCTTATAAACTGATTAATGCTGAAGGAGAAGAGTTAACTCACCCTTGGAATGGTTTGTATCTTAAGAAATACTATCCTTGATTCAAAAATTCACAAAAATATATATATATAGGATATTTTCAAAATTCAAAAAAAAAATAGAAATTCCAAAAAGTAAATAAAAAATAAAAATTCTCCAAAATCAAAATAAAAAAAATTAAAATAAAAAAATATAAAAAAAATGAAATGAAAAGCTTTCAAAATTGGTGCCATGGCACACGAAGGATCAAGGTCCGAAAGGTCAAAATTCAGAATTCATTCATCAGTCTTGTCAACCTAAAATTGGGTCGACACCCGCACACACTACACGCTTTATTCTTGAACTCAAGCAGTGCAAAATCCGATGGGAAGTCAAAACCTGACTAAAGGTAAAAGACAATACCCGTTCTTTTCTTCTTCGGCCCATAAGGGAGGAAGGGAGACCTCGCGGTAGACCCGCCAAGCCTATCTGCCGCCCTAGTAGGTGGAAGTCAGGGCCCAAAAGGGAGCAAATGACACAAAAGCCCAAGTACAATTAGGCTGTTTAGCAATGCAAGTCAATTTCAAAGTGAAAGTCAAATGGTGAAAAGAAAAGCATGTCAAGAGGGCAAAGTCCCCGCAAGGAAAACCTTGGACGTATGCTTGCAATATAAAAGAGGCAAAAAGGCAACAAAATTTTCCTACGCCAAAGACCGAACCCCAACAGGCATAGGGTATGGGAGGTAACTTTACCTCGAGCATCTCAGAATCCCTTATGGGCTTCCCTTATATTTTCTTCCATCCTTTCTATGTGGTAAGTCATGAACTGGCATGATGGTCAAGACGGACTTAGGAAATTGCACTGTACGAAATCTCGAATACAAGTCAACTATGATCACGTCGACTCCCTTTTAATTACTCAAGAAAGGTTAATGAATTTTAGATGGTGACCGTGTAGGACCCGTGGTCTTGATAGCCTTGTCAACCCATTTTTTGCAGAATAATTCAATTAACGCCTTTGTCTAAGGCGCGTTCAAGTTAATTAACGCCTTTGTCTAAGGCACGTTTTATAGAATTAACGTCCTTGTTTAGGTCGTCTCTTTCCAATAACGTCCCTACGCAGGTCGTTACTTTCTCAAAAAATCAAATTCCCTTTTCAAATTCACGCCGTCTTCTAGGGCGTCTTTTATGTGAATCACGACCTACTCTAAGGCGCGTTTTTCAGAAAAATAACAAAAAAAATATAAATGAGTGAAAAGAAAAAAAAATGCATTCTCCAAGTATGCTTGCATTTCTGCATGTGCGTCTTTATTTATGGTTTGTATATGCGTGCTTGCATGTTGCATCTCCCCGTTATCAGTTATTTCATTTACCTTATTTGATTAAAGGCTTGGCCCCTTGACCCGTCATTAAGGTCAAAATATTGATACCCCTTGCTTATTGAGCAAGGGGCCAAGTCGAATAGATGAATTAACCTGTTTGTTCAAAGTGTGGATTACAGTTGCAGGAACAGGGCAAAGCGAAGCAAAACCGAAGAACGTGGAAAGAGAAAAGTACACAAACACAAGTCCACAACCACACAAAGTGCTCAGGTAAACAAAAGCTCAAATCTCATATATATATATATATATCATGTCTATCATGTACAGGTGTGAAGGTGGAGGGGTACAAGTAAGTCTCTCAGCTCTCGCCTCCACCCTCCTCTCTCCTGCTCTCAACCTCACCCTCGGCGTCCTGAGGTGGTGCTGGTGGAGGGGGCATGGAGCCCCGTGAAGTCGCTGGACCTCGAGCCTGGTCCCCTGTCTCACTCCTCGGTCGAAAAGAGGAGCCCGCCATGTAAGAGGAGCCGCCCAAGCCGAACCCTGCCGCTCGCGCCCGCTCCCGGCCTCGCTGCAGACGCTCCTCCGACACTCGAAGCCGCTCCTGAGAAAGGACTAGCTGAGTCCTCAGGTCCGCCAGCTCCTCGTGCTCACGAGCACGCTCCTCGCGCTCCCGGGCCCGCTCCCTCCTCTCCAGCTCGAGGGCGACCCGTAACTCTGCCACATCCTGAGGCAGCTCCTCCCGACGCCTCAAGGTCCTCTCTAGCTCTAAGATCCGCTGATCGCGGATCGCCAACTCGGTACGTACCGCCTGAAGCTGAGTAGCCTGCAAATAGGTAAACAAATCATCAATTCCACAATTAATGCAATGATTCAGTAATCTAGCAATTCAAGCAACACATGATTGAACCACTCACCTGTGTGCTCGTCGCACGAAAGCCCTCATCAACGCAAGCAAGAGCGGCTCGAAGCTCCTCAGTCTGTAAAACAATTTCATCAGTACACAATGCTATATAATCAATATTTGAATGAGGTTTGAGTTTAGAATTTACCCGTGAGGCGAGGTCGCGCTCTGCAGCCTCGGCCCGTGTGACCGCTCCCACTAGCTGCTCTGCTAGTGCGGTCACCTCTGCACTGGGTCCCCTCGAGCTAGAGGCCTCCCCTGGATCTCTCCGCACGGCTCCCTGCTGGGCACGCTGCATTCATTGAAATCGTCAGTGGCTAATCATCAATAATTCAATAAAAATTCATTTACATATAGAAATAATTTAAACACTCACCAGGGTCTCTAGGTCGGCCCGTGTGGCGGCCAGCTGGTCCTCCAGGCTGTGTAGATGGGCCTGGGCATCCATCGCCGCTATGTCCCGTGCATCCTGCATTCATTTCATTTTAGTCACATAATAGAAACATAAACATTTGCATTTAATTTAGAAATAAGTGCATTCATACATACCCCTAAGACCCTCATCTGGGGTCGGCCGGCGTAAACCTCCCAGTAGCGCCGGAGGTACTCTGAGCTGTCAATCGCCCGAGAGGTGACTCGAGTCCCTCCTCGCCGCCAGTCGGCGTACTGCTCCTCGAACCGCACCCTCCAGTCGATCGCCTTGGTGCGACCGCGTGTCTTCTTTCCAATCCCTCGTGGCTCCCCGACCTCTACCCACTCCTGGTGTAAGCCCAGGGTCCTCATCACCAACCTAAGCCGTAACGGCTCGATCTCGCTCAAGCAATGAACCCATAGCTCATGCTCAAAGCGAGGTCGCTCCGCTACGACCCAAGGCCGTGATCCCGGTGTAGTCTGGGTAGGTGATCCCGCTCACTGCCTCGCCATCTACCCTCAACCCCGTGATCCTGGCTACATCCTCTAGGGTAGGAACCATATGCCCCCAAGGCATCAAGAATGCCCGACTAGTCCTGTCCCATCTCTCCCTCAGAACCTGGATAAGTGGTAGGTCGGGTCTAACTGGCTCTATGGATAGAAAGGCCCCAAACCCCATGGCATCTACCCTCGCTCTCTGGAACTCGGGGAGGCCGTAATATGCTGCCCGGACCATGACCCAGGAGATGCGCGTCCTCATCAACCCTTGCATGCATAAAGAAAAGAATTTTCGCTTAATTATTTTGATTATTCATGCTGAATCTCATTTTGATTGCCCTGGGTTATGTTGATGTTTGATTTTAATTAGCGACCACCCTTGGGTCGTGGTTTGTTGAATTAGCGCCCCTGGGAGGGGCGTGGTTCTTAAGTGTGCTTTGAATTCACGACCTATCCTAGGTCACTGTTTATCTAGGAAACGCCTCTGTATTGGGCGTGGTTTGGTGGTTAATTTCTAATTTCTTAAAGATTTTTCAGGAGACGCCCATCCCAGGGTCGTCTTTTGCTTAAGTCACGCCCCTGTGTGGGACGTTGTTTTCAAATGGGAGTTTTGGGGCCTCATAATAATTTTTGAAATTAATGAATGGACGACCGTTGGTTTGGTCGTCTTTTGTGGAATTCACGCTCCTATGGGGGGCGTTGTTTTCAGGGTTTTCAGGAAATGAAATAAAAATAATAATAACAGCATGCGAATAATTCATGGAAAAATGTTTAAAATAATTGGAGCATGGAAATTAATGGAATTAACAGCATGATATGAAAAATGAAAATTTAAATGGACGACATGCTGCAGGGCGTGTTTTCATGAGGTTAATTATTTTACAGAAAACAAAATCAATTAACGCCCTTGGGTTGGGCGTTTCATTTTTAATTCACGCCCCTGATGGGGGCGTCTCTTTCTGAGTTGCAGGGTTTTCTACCCGAGGGCTATGGAAATTGCATGAAAATGGAAATAAAATAAAAATAAAAAATGGAAATGGGGTTAGGGGCCTACCTTTTGGTGCTTCGGTCCTGTTGGTTTGGGCCGTGGCTGACGGGGGCGCCGGAGCTGGCCGGGGCGGGGAGCGGCCGCCGCCATGGGCGGTGGTTCGTCACCACCATGTTCTTCACCATCCCCACCTTCTTCCTCACCGCATTCACCTTCTTCTCCTCCTTCTTCGTTTTCTCCATCTTCTCCATCTCCTTCTTCGTCTTCTTCGTGAGCCTCTTGGCCTCCTTCGGTCTCGTTGCCGGCCATCGCCGCTGGAGCCTCGTCGTCCACCACCGCCGGAGGTTCCTCGGCCGCTGCGGGAGGGGCTTCCTCCATGGCATCTTCACCTAAATCAACAATCTCGAGGGCATTAACACGCTGCCGTTTGAGTCCTCCTCCTGCCATAGCTTAGGGGGGGAATGGGGGGAATGAGAGAGAATGAGAGAGTTGGGGACGGGGGTTTCGGTTAGGGTTTGCAGAAAGGGGGGGGGGGGGGGAGACTGAACGGAAGAAGGAAGAAGAAAGGGGGAAAAGGGCCTTTTAGTATTCGAAAAGAAAACACGCCCTGAGGAGGGGCGTCTTTAGTGAAATAGACGACCACGGGTGTGGGCGTGTTTTATTAATGGACGACATTTCTTAAGGCGTTAATTTCGTTTGCATGGGGAATGATAACCGTCGTCAGACGCATTGAATGGGGATTGATTGATGTGAGAGCGGTCATTATTACTGTTTCTTAGTAACGTCTAAGCTCGAGGCGTTATTTGGGCGAAACGTGGCTTTGCTGAGGGCGTTACTTTTGAGATTTCAACGAATATATTTTGGGAATTTGAATCAATTCACGCCCTATTTTAAGTCGTTATTCAGTTAACGCCCATTTGTGAAGGCGTCAAATTTGTGAGCTGGAATATTGAAAGCGGCGTATGATGAGACGTCCTTTATGAATTAACGACGTTTCTTGAGTCGTTATTTGCAACAGAATCACAGGTTTTTGGAAGATTTGATCAGAAACGCATTAATATGGCTCAATCAGAAAATATTATTGATTCATTTGAAAGAAAGATTACACTGCTTCAATGAGTCATTTTGGGCCTCAAGTTTCTCAAAGCAATTACATAAGACTTCCATTCATCTCTGTCTTCTTCCAAGCTTTCCACAGGTTGATGAGCTTTATTGATTTTCCACAGAGCTTGGATTGTGGTTGTTTCTTCTCCATCTTCATTGCCGCCAAGGTCCCTTGTCTTGATAGGAGGGAGGTGTGATGGATCCTCGAATATTTGCCATGGAAGCTCGAGTTGAGGAAGGCACCGGTGTGAGTTGTATAGCACGAATTCCGAAGCGCCTATGAGTCGAAGGTCCGTCCCGGGAGAAAATCTTGCACGGAGTTCTTGAGTTTTGAGTATTCCCGGGGCGCAAGTGAAGAGGTTCTTTGGCATTACTTTGAGGTGTTCTCTCCATTCCGCTCTCTTCTTGATTTGAGGTATCCGGTTCATCACCCTATTACTTATCCCAAGTGAATCGGTCATATAAGAGAGTGGGCTCTTTGAGAAAATTCTTGAGGATTGTTGGGCCTCGTCACATGGATCGAACTTGAAATGGAGGTCTACCCAACTAGAGAATGCTAGCATGCATCCGTAGATGGGCCTCCCCATTGCCGCCGAGGTAAGCCCGCTATAGAGATAGGCTAGAATAGCCGGTCCAACTCTCTCTCCTTCCCATAGGCTAACCACGGCGCTTAATTGGGCTTCTTCTAGAAAGTCCTCCGTGGATGGGAATAAGAGTGCTCCTGCTAAGCATACCACGAAGGCCTTGGTTACCTTTTCTATCTCTTCTTCTTCTTTAGCTTGATCCGCTCTCTTGTACACCCATGAAGCGAGCTTTAGAAGATTGATTCCTTTGATAACCTTGATTTGATTCACTAAGTTCGAGCTAGGTATCAATGTGGTTAATAGTTCATGTGAGGAGATTGGTTTTGGCATGATGACCATCTTTTCCTCATCCTCTTGCTTCATCCTCTTCAAGCCCAAGATCAATTCTAATTCTTCTAATAGGATGGTGGCTTCAAAGGTTGAGAAGAGGAATGTATGAGTGGAAGGGTGCCATATCTCAATTAGAGCTCCTATGGCAGCCCAATCTAAGTGGATTTGATCATAGTGTTTTGCATGGGTTACTAAGCCTAGTAGATGCCGTCTAGACACATAGACCCTCATATCTGAAGAAAATTTGGAGAGAATAAGAGGCAGCCACTTAATCTTTGTGAATCTCCTGGCACCTGGGACATTTGGATAGTCCTGAGGAAGAAGGAAAAGAGAAAAAATAGAGACAGACGTGAGCATACAGAAGAAATATGAAGAAGCAGTTTGACAGAGCAGTAGTTCGGAGAAGATATAAAGGAAGGAACAGAGAATCAATTTTTACCTGATTCATGGCGATTCTACTGCTGATATGCCCATTAATCTCAGTTAATCTGGGAGTTGAGGACTTTGATCTCTTAATTGCCCTTTCCATCTCCGGTTTGCGAAAAGAACACGAACAGCAAAAGAAGCAGCAGAAGAAACAGAGCTCCGAAGGATTGCTTTGATTGATTTGAGGAAGTGCCTTCCCTTTATAGAAGTTCGGGGGGTCTTAAGGCTGTTCGGAGTTAGAAAGTTTATGGCTATTAGGACTGGGTTTAGCTTTCGAATCGGAAACGGAAGCTTGTGCTTAATTAACGCCTTCTGTTGGGGCGTCAATTGTTGAATTGACGACCTGACAGAAGTCATTTTTTATTTCACGCCCTTGAGTGGGTCGTTTTCTTCTTGAACTCTCGGTGCATTTAACGCCTCTGTGGAAGGCATTTTTTATCTTTTGACGCCTTGATGTTAGGCGCCTTTCATGCTTTTGACGCCATGTCCTCCAGTCGTGATTTTATTTTGCTCACATGTTTGGTTCCTCTGTATGCTTTAATGAACTTAAGTGCTATTGTTTTTGGAATTGATTTTAATTGAGCACTTATGATCATGTCATGCTTTATTGAGGATTATTTATGATTATGTGGACTAATGAATTTTCAAGTGCATAAGAGTGCATGTTTCGGGACGCTTGGATCCCTATGGGAGCAACATCGTCTTGTATTTGTTTCCTGTAAGCATTGTTACTATATGGTATTCTACACTATTATAGTATATCAAGGACCTTGTGGTTCTGATGAATCTGAAATTTGAGTTCCCCTTCATCAACAAAAATAATGATAGTTCCAGGAGAGTCTTGATCACACGGATAGGCCGTTGAGTCATTAAAGGTCTGGGACGATGGTTCCACTTTCTGAGTTGATGCGTGGACAAACGGGCTTCGCCTTAATGTCAGCTCAGCGACTTAGATTCTTGACTAAATCTAGATGGCTTAACAATATTATCCTTGATTATTTTCTATCTTTTAGTTTGTTTTAATCTTTTCTTTTGGCCCAACATGCATCATGTAGGATTTTGAATTTCATGATGAAAATCTTCATATTATGGCAATAATGAAGGTCACTCGCTCTTGATTGAGTTGACATGAGATATTCCACTCCAAATTAAGTACTTTATTCTCTCTGAAGCCGCTCAGGCTGGTTCCTTGAAAATGTCCCATTGCTGGGTCTCTATCTCAATTCCCTTTTTTTTCTTTTTGCAAATCCACCTTGGTTGTAGCACGTCCACATTGGCTGGTAACCGCTCTCCAATGGTGTCTCCTTGTCGTGCCCGCGCGCACACCTTTTTTGCACCATTACATTTCATTTACTTAGTTTAGTCTCCTTTATCCAGCAAATCGATGCTTCCTTGGAATTTCCCAAAGTTGTTTCACTTTGAATCTTGGAAAGATTTCTAATGCTTAGTGTCTGAGGCGTGTCACATCACACCTTGGCATCTACTTATCAGTTCGTTCCACTTCATTCCACTTCGTTTCACTTTCGCTTCATTCCGTCTAACTCCCTTGCAAAGCAGACGCCAAGGCGGGGCAGCTGTAGACACGCCAAAATTGACGCTATGTTAATCAAAACTCATGTCACCATGTTGACGCCCCAAATTGAACTTCAATATGTCTATAATATGAAGTTTTTCTATTTGTGTGTGTGTTTTTTGATTTATTCTTGCATTTTTGTGATTCGCGACCTGAAGAGGGGCGTTATTTTAAAAGCGACCTTACCTAGGGCGTGTTCAAAAGAAAGGACGACCAAATGTCAGGGCGTCAATTCCAGGTATTATCCGGTTTCAAAATAAATTCCAATTACTGATTGGCGTCCTTCCTCAGGACGTGTTTTTCAAGTAACGCCTTTATCTCAGGCGTCTTCTTATAATTTTCCAATAAAGAATGTTTTATTGCCAAATTTAAATCCAGGAGTTGACGCCTTTGTTAGGGTCGTGTTTTGGAATAACGTCTTGATGTAGGTCGTCAATTTAGAATTTGACGCCCTTTTGAAGGTCGTGTTTTATCCTTCAGAGTCGTGTTTGAGTATGCCTTTCCTGAAGAGTTCCCTGCCCTCTTTGATCACCTTGCTCGATTTGGGAACTAGAGTCCTGCCTTCATTGATCATTGCCCGTTCTTATCTTCCTATATTTGATGTTATCTTTGATCTGGAACCCTATATAAGGTTGTCTTGATCGACCTCGCGCGAGGTTAGCAGGCAGAGAGCAGAGAACACACAGACGCACAGAGGCTAGAACAGATTAGAGTTTATGGTGCTGGCTATTACGATCGTCTTCCTCCTGTGCGGTCCCTCTCTTGAAGGCTCTCTATCTCTTTCTTCTTCCCTATTTCTGCAGCCACGCCGTAGCTTCCAAGTGGTTTCTTCCCCTTTACTGTTTACAGGGACAACATAAGGGGGTCTTTCTTCTATTCGTTTATTCTGATTCATATCATCATATCATCATCTATTGCACGGCTTCTTGCATTAGTTTAGTATCATATTTCTCCTTTCCCTAACTCTTTAGGGGTTTTTAAAAACAAACAAAAAAGGTGCGCATGTCATGTTTCTTTTTCATCATATGGTTTATTGGGATTGATACTACATTCACTCGGCTGATCCACTTCCCTTTGCTTGTTTGTTTTATCTTTGTGCAAGGGTAATCAACAAGGAAAACCCCTTTCATCGGCCGGCCGATTGAAGGAGGAGGAAGGAATTCACAATCCATCCCGCACCCTACTTTTCACCAGGTATTCGCGATCATCTTTTGTTTCTTCTTGAGGTAACCCCTCTGGCGATCACTCTCCTTTATAGCACCACGTGCTTTCTTTTGTTTTTGTTATCATCTCCATCCTTTTATATATCTCATATGAGTGGTTTGTTCCACATGTGTGGATTTATCACGATCTACACCTTTGTCCGAACATAAAGTGGTCCATGAGTGATCGACAAAATCTGAATGGAACGAGAAGGCTCTCGTCATCCCCGGACCCTTTGCATGGGAATATCAATAAGGCCTCCGTGGGCCATGCTTAGACCTCGGGTCCGCCCTGATCATGGTCATTGCCTGACCCATATCCTCGGCCTATAGGCCGCTCCCTTTGAACGCATACTGGTTCTGGGATCTGATCCCGGGATATCCTCCCGTTGCCCCTTGGCACCGGAAACATTGACAATGCCCACGCGAGCCTGACTTCGACCGCAGGGGGCCCACCGCAGTATGGTCGTAGCTTGATCTTGCACCGGGCCGATAAACTTATTGGTTTTCGACCCCTCTAACTGGGATTTAACTGAATACTTCTCGTTCCTTCGAACAATAAATTTGTCGTATCGCGACATGCATATGCTCTGGTTTTCCTGTGACGATTACGCGTTTCTCAAGACGGACACTCGTCCGAACATCAAATGGTCAATCCATGACCGACATGAGCTCATATGCTTTCTTCACACCCTCGTGCGAGGACTTCAGCGTTTCTTAATAATTTTTTTATGCAATTAATTTCCTGGCCATGAGTCCCCTTTTCCTGGCAATCAATCAAGGGTTTTCCCATCTCCGAGGGGATGTAATTAACGTCGTAACCTTTATGGTACGGCGGGTTCTCAGTCTCGACACGGACCACACAATCGTCTGACTAGTCAGAACGAGCGCACCACGGGCTTCTTTCAAGCCCGCATAAATCGTCACTTTGTGACTGGCACGCCCTCGCACTAAATAAACAAATCAACCCCCATCAACAAACGAACTGATTCTTTTCGAATTTTAGTGCGTCCACAGCCGGTAGAGCATCCTTGCCTTTAACAGCCTTGCTCAACCCCTGTTGTACCAATAGAGAGTGCATCTTCAGTCGCCAGATGTTGAAATCCTTTGTCTTTCCATCGAATACTTCAACATCGAACTTCATTGCCGATGTTGACTTTGTATCCATCAACAAGGAACACGGATCGAATCCCGAGTGGCTGTGATACCAGTTTGTTATGACACGACCACTCCGACTGACAGAGTGACGACGCCCCAAGATCTCGATCCGCACAACAAGAAGAAGGGAGGAAGAAAAAGGAACAATCACACAACGTAGGAACACAAGGATTTACGTGGTTCGGAGGTTGCCCCCCTACGTCCATGGGCGACGACGATAGCGAAACTTCACTAGATGTGGAGAAATATACAAAGTGTACACACCCCAACTCGGAGGAATAAATCCTCACACACAAAACTCTTTCAAGCCCTCACCCCCAAAACCCTCTTGTTGCTCTCTACAAGAGCTCTCTTGTCTCTCACCGTGGGGATGGTTAGACAAGGGAGAGGAGTCTCTAATTTATAAGAAGGAGAAGCTATTTTAAACCTCTCATGATTGAATGGCTCTCATTGCATGGAAATGGGAGACCATTTCCCACCTCCCAAAAATTACATAAGAAAATTCTTTTTATAGTGGCTGAAGGTGAGCCACTAACTCACAGAGGGGGATGGCAGGTGGGGCGGAGGCCGTGATACCCTTGCCTGCTCGACCGCAGCTGTGCACAAACAGGGTTGCGGCCTCGGATGCGCACTCTGGTGGCCGGAGGGGGCGGGGGTGCGGCGTCGGGGGTGTTGATCGGAGGAGGGGGAGGGGGATGGTTGGTGGGGCGGAGGTATTCACAAGCGGTGGCGTTGGTAGCGGGAAAATGAAACGGGAGTTGGCAGCGGGAAAATGAAGGCGGCCAGGGCAAAATAAGTGGAAATTTATTGGCTTCTCCGACCGTTCTTTCAACAAACACGTCGGCTTACTTCGCGATTTTTTGTTTCGCGATTTTTTGTGGGCTCGACGGTTAAAACGGCTGGGATTGCTTTGAAAGCGCCGACGGTTGGAAAATTAGGGTCAGCTATACACTGTTTTCTACTTGTGGAAGGACAACGCCGTTGTAATAGCCTGGAAAAGGAGAAGATAACACTGTGTTTTCTTCTTTCTAGTTAGATTTCATTTTTTTCTTCCTAACAAAAGATATCGATCTCCTCCACTCTCTCACCCCTCATCTCTCTCTCTCTCTCTCACACACACACACACACACACACACATAGAGAGAGAGAGAGAGAGAGAGAGAGAGAGAGAGAGAGAGAGAGAGAGAGAGAGAGAGAGAGGGAGACGTAACCCTTCTCCCGCCTTGCCTCTCTTATGAAATGTACATGAGAGTTGAGAAGCCGAAGATAATTCCCTGAGAGGAAGGTGAAGAACTCCGCTCTCCCTTTTTTTCCTGGGGAATTAATCTATATTTTTTTGAGGCAAAAAAAAACAACAACAGAGTGGGCACAGAAACGTATATAGCAGTGAGAGTCCTACCAAAGAGTATGATGGGTTTGAATATACCGACTTATGTGTACGAACAAATCTAGAACGACCGAATAACGCAGCGGAAAAATCAATCAGAACACAACCACATGAACACCAAAGATTTACGTGGAAAACCCCTCCAATGCGAAGGGGAAAAACCACGGGCAAGTCACATGAGAAAACTTCACTATAAACAACAATGAAAGTACAAATAACTCAAATCTCTTGCCAAGACTTGAGTTTGATTACAAGAGAATAACATGGATTCAAACAGAACCGAACTCTCCTACTCGATCACAGTAGAACCTACTGCAAACATGATCTTCCCTGTAGTGAGAAACATGTTCAGCTGATGAAGATCTCCCCTTTCTCTTCACCTTCTCCTATAGCATCACCCTCTTCCCGGAGCTACAGTAACCTCTTTGCTTCACCCTTGATGGCCTCTTTGATCTCACCTTGTAACATAGGGTTTAGACCCCAATGAGATGTTATATACCTCTAGGGTGGTCAAGAGACAACCCAACATCTAGATCCACCATTCATTGCATGTCCCATGACTTTTGGATTAAACAAACCAAGGAAATCACTTGATCTCGGACATGGGAACAAAGGTCAACAAAGTCTGCCTCGGGGCTGGCGGTCGACTGAACCTACAGGGGCGGTCGACCGAAAATTCTCAGGCAATAGTGTTTTAGCTCCCTGGGAAAACCGGTCAACCGGAAACGACCCGACGGTCGACCGGAAATTCCCGGTCGATCGACCGGTGGGCTGAATGCCCAACAGAGTATTCCCTTCACAGGGCCATGTCTGCAAAATTAATACATCATGATGTCATATGACAGTCAAATAGTTGTAGCAAGATTATACCTGGTCAAACTACTAATCAATTAAGAAAGTCGTATTTCAAGATAAGGGAGAGACTTAAATTAATCATGCATCAAAGTTACCATCGTTAGGAGGAAGATATGCCATGAGTTCCGTAAGGAAGAAAGGGAGAGAAGACGTACGTATGCCAATTGGAGAGCAATTCTACCATCAAATCGATCGGGTGCGGAGGTGGGGGTGGAACCGTGGAAGGAAGGGCGTCGCAATGTACGTAGACATCGGACGGATGTGCTGAAAAAATGACATTACGAATACGGTGGTCGGTCTTGATGTTTTGTACGTGCACCCTGAGGAACATAATCTGATTTTGCAGCTTGCACCAAACGATGTAGCTAGGCCTGCTTTAAGGAACGTACGCGGAAACAAACAGTATGAATGCGAACAGGCAACCTATAATGCAGGAACTTCTATCCTTTTTTCCAGAGTTTCTTGAACTACGTACGCCAAGTGCCAACATTGTGGGATCGACATAGTTATCGACAGAACGCGCGAGCGCACATACATGTACACACACACACAAACAGAGCCCAATCGCAGAGGCAGAGAACGGATGAGATAGAGAGCTCCATGATGATGCATGGCTCGCTGCACCTGCAAAACTAAGAAATTAAGGAAAGTCTTCGGCAGCTCGATCGCTGAGCTGAATTTGTGAGAGTAGCGCCTGCAGCCATCGATTTAGAGAGATATCCAGAAAGTTAGACGGGGGAGGACTGGATCACTGGATTACTCTTCCACGTTTCCAAATAGGATCGCCCGCGTGAGGATATGCAAGCAAATGCATTAGAAAGAAAGATATTTCCACAATTTATCCGATCAGAGGAAAATATATGTAAGTAACAAGACAGCTTCTATTTAGTGTTAACCTGCTATTTTCTTATATAGCTCCTTAGCATCGGATGCCATTCTCCATGCGTGGGTTGGCCGTGAACGAGAGAGGGGGAGAGGCGGTTCCAAGTACCACTACCTCCACCCCCCTAAACATTCGCCTCTCCTCTCTACCTCTCTCCTCTTCCCCTTCCTCCGGCTTAGTTTTTGCTGTCACAGTAAGAAATTAAGGAAGGTGGAGAGATCTATACAAGAAAACATAGAGAGAGAGAGAGAGAGAGAGAGTAGAGGCAGCCTGATAATTAGAGAGACACAGAAGGAGAGAATACAGGAGGAGAAAGTGGAAACGCGCGGCGGCTTCTCTGACGGTTGCGAGCTCCCAAGCGATCTTACTGCAAGGTGTGTCTTTTAGTTCTCTCTCTCTCTCTCTCTCTCTCTCGAAGGATGCTTCTGCATGCTGTGCTTGCATTCTTCTGTAAATGGGGATTCTTCTTCCTAATGAAAACACAGGTTGGGAGAGAATACAGGAGTATCGACATTACGTTTGTTCTTCTGTTCTCTGCAGGAGCTGGTGCATCTTCCTTCTTCCAAAGTACTCATGGCGTTGAGTCTCTGCTCCGATTGGGGAACCATGGAAGGAGCCATGGTGATGAACAATAACATAGAGATCAACGGCGTAGTCCATCAGTAGTACCCACCTCCCGGTGGTAAAAAAAATGGTTGAGTAACAAGAGAGCTTCTGTTTAGTGTTAACTTGCTATTTTCTTATATAGCTCCTTAGAAGGAATGTTGTTTTAAATGAGATTTTGGCATGGTTTGGTACTGTCTCGGGTTTAGCACAGTTTGACATTGGTGAGAGTTTTGGCACGGTTTGGCACTTACGAGGGTTTTGGCACGGTTTGACACTGGCGAGGGTTTGACACAATTTGGCACTAGCGAGAGTTATGGCACAGTTTGGCACTGACGAGAGTTGTAACACAGTTTGGCATTAACGAGGGTTTTGAGTGCCTCACTATTCGAACTAATCAACACTGGTCTTGGCTTTGGTGACTGGCCAGATGCGAGAGAGATGACTTCACAATTTACTGAAAATTCGGGATATTTTTATAATCTCGAAATACTTCATTGATAACCATCCCGCAAGACTTCATATGGGGGTATTTTAAACCCAATTTCACAATTTACATAAATCGCTAGATATTTTCACAGTTGCACCGATCCCTAGGCCTTTGTATAACCATAGGGGCATTTTCATAATTTTGAAAGTTACACGACTTTCTCCATAGAACTAGCATGCTCCAAGACAAATTTACCTAAGTGTCATTAGAGGGGTATTTTTGTAGCATACCCTCGCTCAAGACATTAAAAGGCAAAAGCCAAAAAAATCAGACTGTCTTCGTGCGCTCCTTGCTTAGCTCGTTCGTCGCATCTTCGCTCCTCTCTTGTGTTCCTCGCTTGGTTGCTTCTTCTGTGTGCCTATCGTTATGTGTTTTTGGTCGTGTTCTTCATTGTGATTTTGAAGACCCTTGAGCCCCTCTTTGATATAGGGATAGATAAATGGAGAGATATTCTCCTTAGATTAGTCTTTCCCTTCACTTAGTCTTATTTACTTTGATAAGTAATGGATTATTCTTTTGGGACAAAAAAGTCATCTCCTCTCTTATTCCACTTAATTTGACTGTATCTAGAGATAAAAAGTGGGTTAACTATATAAATTGACTTAAATGTCCCTATCTTTCCAACTTTACAACTAATAAATCTAAAATTATTTTATTTATATATTGGTTCTTCTATTTATGATATATTTTAATAAATTCTATAAAAATAAATTTAACATCAAAATAATAAAATATTTGATATTAATATTTTTTACTAATACTAATTAAAACTAAAAAATAAAACATTGTTTACATATTTTACTGTTCACATTCAATTTTATATTTTTATTATTTTTATTAGATTCTATAATAAAAAAATTATTGTCAAAATAAAAAAAATGTTTATGCAAATATTTATTACTAATACTAATTAAAACCAAAAACCAAAAACCATTGTTTGCGTAATTTACTATTCACATTCAATGTTTTTAAGTTTTTTTTATTTTTTAATTATTTTTATTAGATTCAATACATTAAATTTAACATCAAAATAATAAAATATTTGGTATTAATAATTATTAATACTAATTAAAAACAAAAGCAAAAAATGTTATTTACGTAATTGACTGTTCACCTTCAATATTTTTTAGTTTTATAGTTTTTAAGTATTTTTATTAGATTCGATAAAATAAATTTAAGGACAAAATAATAAAACATTGGATATTAATATTTATTAATACTACTAATTAAAAGCCAAAAGCATTGTTTATGTAATTTAATGTTGACCTTCAATGTTTTTATTTTTTAAATTTTTTAAATATTCTTATTAGATTCTACAAAATAAATTTAATGTCAAAATAATAAAATATTTGATATTAAAATTTACTTATACTACTATTTAAAAATCAAAGTTCTACCACTTTCTGCTAACACGATGAACTGCCAACTTTTATGCTTTTAGTTCGACCCATGGTATGCAACATGATCTGATGCACTTATTTGTGAATGCAACCATGCTTCTTCTGTCACGTTCTGGAAAAGTTTGATCTCCTCTTCGGTCACTACCACGGTCGGGGCCAGGCCATCTTCCAGATTGTCACCAAGTTCATCCTTTCAGAAGAATGATCAACAATGTCTATCGCATTATGGCACAAAGCCAATGACACGGTGAGGTCAGAGCCTGAAAGGGAATCCTGTTTTAGAAAGTAGGGAAATTGCAAAAGTAACCTTCCTATCTCAACAATTGCAAAATTACCATCCTATTTTGCTATTGTTATAAGTAGCCTCATCACCATACAATACTTGCAAAAAATATCCTTCCCGTCACTTACCTTTAATGTTCCATTAAAATCTTTTATTTAACCCTAGTTAATCTTTAATGAAAGTTTTAAAAAGTCAAAAATACCCCCAATCTCTCTTAACTTCTTTCTCCCTTCACATATTTATCTCTTTATCTATCCTTCTCTCTCTTTGGCACTAGGGGTATTCTTGTCCAAATCCATAATTTTATAGATCCAAAGGGACATCCTAAACATCAACTAATTTCAAAGGCAATTTTGCATTAATGTTCATTCAAGAGACTCGTTTTTAACAATAGCAAAATAACTATGGTAATTTTGTAATTGTTGAAATAAGGGGGTCAATTTTTGTCATTTTCCCTAGAAAATTTATCGGCCGTAAACAAGCAAACCATGAAGTACCAGTTTGAACTTTCAACTAGGGCTGAAATATGTTTAGAGAAAGGCTCATTTTCAACGTCATGTTAATGGTAATATGCAAAATGCCATCAGAATAAAAGGATGACTCGCAGTAATTGTTGTGCGTAAAACTTTCTTTTCTCTGATGATGATGCCCAATCACATACTTTGATACATAATTTTCTGAATAGATAGATTATTCAGTTTGTCACAAAAGCATAGCTACTATTCTGCTTTTCACCTTTTATATGATTCTATCATGAATGGGATAACACTAAAACTGGGTAATTAAGAATTGCTTGCCTCTCATGGACAACAATATAGCTGGAGTATCCACCTTTTGTAACTGTACCATCCACATCGACACCGTTAAAAGTATAAACACCCTTTGAACAATGAACTTCAAGTTTATCATTGCAATACTCGCATTGTCGACAAGAGTTAACATATGTCCCAACACCAACATGGTCACCCAGTCTTAAAGTTTTGACATTGGAGCCAATCTCCTTCACAATGCCCACGATCTCATGCCTAAAGAATGAAAAGAATCAAGAATAGCATACCCATTTGACAATGTTCCACAAGGGAATGAAAGATACATGCACATTACATCATATTGAAGAAACAATAGAGAATAATAGACCGATCCATAGTTCAATGTTTTCACTTAGTGATGGACATAATCAATTTAGCTATGACCATTACTATAAGCTTTAAAAGAATCAACCGTGACAAATAGCCAATTACCTGGTGCAAACTGGATAATATAAGCATAGCTCTATACCACTATTTCACACGGAATTAAATTCAAAGGAGGGCGGGATCGTGGACCTGGATGGGGCAGGCCGGAGGAGAAAGAGAGCGCAGGAGGGCTTGAGCAAAGGAGGTGGAGGTAGGGGCAGAGGGGGAAGGCACGGGGGGAGCAGCAGAGGGATAGGGTGGGCGTGGCTGGGGGTCCAGGGCACAGGTGGACAAGGGATCGTCCACAGAAGGTGGCAGCCCACCGTCGGGGCCGTTAAGGGCAACAAGGGGTGGCAGGGGGGCGGCAGCGACGGCCGACGGGAGGCGGCCAGAGACCGGAGACGGGGGGGATCACGGGGACGGCGACGGACGAAGGGGGGCCATCGCGAGAAAACAGGGTGTCGTTCTCGCCCGGCGTCCCGTCAAGGGCGGGGAACGTGGAGGCAGGGGGCGTTGCGCAAGGAGGCAGGCTGAAGCATCACTCAACAAATTGGCACAGTCAACACGTGGGAGAGAGGACGCAGCGGTTTCCGCCAATGGTTGCGGGCCAAAGTGGACAAGAACATGTCGACCAGAGACGCCGGACTGCACCGCCGGTAGAGGAAGGTCTTCATCGGCGTTACGCTGGGAGGAGGACGAGCCAGCACGGAGGGGCCCTAGGCCGTTGAGAACAGACGGCAGAGGGGGGGGAGAAAACACGTCCGTGCAGCCAAGGCGAAGAGAAGCGGGGTGGAGAGCGGCCTCGACGGTGGAGAGGGAAGGGCCAACGGGAGGGCCACCGGTGGGCGGAGGCGCGCCTGCAACGGACGAAGGAGGAGGCCTAGGACCAGCGGCGGAGGCTGCGGCAGCCAAGGAGCAAGCAACAAGAGGCGGGCGACCGAGGGTAACCACAAGGCCAGGCTGGACAGCAGGGGACTCGACCGCAGCGCAGGGGACGCCAGCGGCTGGGAGCGAGGTCGGGGAGGGCAGACCAGAGGAGGGGGGGAGGCAAAGCTCCTCCCCCCCCACCACCAGCCATCGCCGGTGCTCAGGAGGCCGCAGGGATTACCAGCCGTGCCTGAGGCGCAGGCATCTTAGCCACCACTTGCCGGTGTCTCCCACGCCGGAGAAGCTGAAGGGCGCGACGCCGATGGTCTCCGCGCCGGAGGACGCCCCTTCGGGCGGCGCCAGCTGATCAGGCGGCAGCGGCTGGATGTAACACGCTCATGTCTAAGTAGATAAAGTTGCGCTGCTCCGTCTCCATCGGATGCCATTCTCCATGCGTGGGTTGACCGTGAACGAGAGAGGGGGAGAGGCGGTTACAACTATCTCCACGCCCCCTAAACATTCGCCTCTCCTCTCTACCTCTCTCCTCTTCCCCTTCTCCCGACTTAATTTTTACTGTCACAATAAGAAAAAGGAAGTTGGAGATATCTATACAAGAAAACATAGAAAGAGAGAGAGTGTGGAAACGCGCGGCGGCTGCTCTGACGGTTGCGAGCTCCCAAAGTCATTCTTCTGTAAACGGAGATTCTTCTTCCTAATGAAAACACAGGTTAGGAGAGAATACAGGAGTATCGACATTACGATTGTTCTTCTGTTCTCTGCAGGAGCTGGTGCATCTTCTTTCTTCCAAACTATTCATGGGGTTGAGTCTCTGCTCCGATTGGGGAACCATGGAAGGAGCCATGGTGATGAACAACAACATAGAGATCAACAGCGTAGTCCATCAGCAGTACCCACCTCCCGGTACCGCGCAGTTCGGATACTTTGGCACCTCGCCTTCCTCGCTGGATACCTCCGACCTGCAGTTCCTCGAGTACCTCTTCAATGGTAGCCCTAGCCCCCCCGAAGACTATCTCCTCCCGGACCCTTCCCTGGACCCCCATCACTTCTCCTCTCTGCTGTCCTCCGACCCCGACCCCTCCACCAACGCATTCCCTCCAGACCTCTGCCCCGCCTACGGCGAGCCCGACGCCTATGGCCCCTTCAGCGTCCTCTTCGGCACCAATCCTTTCGGCGGTGCCCCTCCTTGTCTCGAGCGGCAGTTCGTGCCGGAGTTCCCCTTTGCTTCCCCAATGGGGAAACCGCAAGCGATGGCGTTGCAGACCCCATCTCCAGCGCCGGCGATGAGCTTCTCGGGGCCTGGAGCCTACACTGACGGGATCTTGACAAGCGGGGTGGGTGGCGGCGGCGGTTGCCCCTCCGCCCAGAGTGTAGCAGCGAGGCAGCGGCGGAAGCGGATAAGCGAGAAGACCCACGAGCTGGGGCAGCTGGTGCCCGGCGGCATCCGCATGAACACCGCCGAGATGCTCCAGGCCGCCTTCAATTACGTCAAGTTCCTGCAAGCCCAGGTTGGGGTGCTCGACCTGATGCGCTCCCTCCCACCTGCGACTAGGGTAAGTCCTCTTCCTCGCTCCTCTTCGTCCCCATTTGATCGATCGACCCCAAGAAGCATGTTGGAGTTCTCATCCGACGGCGTTTTGCATGCAGGGGAAGGAGCTCGAGAGGACGCAGCTCTTGCAGGCGCTGCTGCTGGCGTCCCCGGCCGTGCAGGAGAAGCTGGCCAGCGAGGAGAGATGCGTGGTTCCGGCGTGCATGGTCCGGGAGCTGTTGGGCGACAAGGAGATCAAATCTCACCCGTCCATCTGTGGGGACCTACGGGGGCTCACCTCGTCGATGGGCTGACCAGAGCCGTCCCTTCCAATTTGGGTGGTGTTGATGTTGTCTCTCTGTAGCAATACCCATTAGGGGCACGGACTTGTGTCCACAGTAGCTCTCCATCCGTGGCCCTCTAACCCATTTTATTAATGGTTTGTTCTTTTGTTGTTGTAGCAAAAAATCGTAGTCGTCCCCTTCAGTCTTCCCATTTGTCAAATGTGACCTCTCTCTTGTAGTCTGTCACCATGTAGAGGATAACCTTCTAATGATTAATCAGTAGCAAGTAACTGCTTGTTCGGGGGTCATGTTATCTTCTCCTAATTAGTTGTTAGCCCCTAACTCTGGCTATACACTGTTGGTGCATTAATAATATTTCCACTTTGTCCATGCGAACAAGGTCGAAGTGCTATATATATATATATAATCTTTTCCCAAGTTGAAACTTCTTAGCAAACTTTTCTTGGGAACATTTTAACCGAATGGACAAACACTGACGGATGTAATCATATAATTCAGGGCATGTTTAAAATAAGTTTTAAAGATTGGTATTAGCGAATACATCGAATTTAAGGATGCCTCCATCCATGCGAGAAAAATCCCATTTTTTTTATTTCCATTGAATGCTTAAAGCACCGTGAGAAGCGTTAAAAGTGGACGTGGGAATGCCGGAATGGTAACGTTGCCACGCTCAGCGGCGGAAAACGGGTTATTTGCCCCACAAATTACGGGGAGGTGGCTGTAATTCCACCCTTCTCTTTCCTCAAACGACCTGTTGTTAGAAGGGTAGGAGAGAAAGAAAACAAGTTAGAGTTAATTCAGCTTATGAAGAGAAATGATCTCGCAACACACGATCCGTTTTTTTTTTTCAACGTACGGGGAGAGGGAGCCTAGCTAGGATTTAACCCGGGACCTCCCCCTTGAGAACTCGGGGGGAGGGTGTCCACTCCGCCATTGACCAGAGACTCTTGTTCCACATTGTACTCCAGAAATATGATCGACCGATTTTTAATGCTGATCAGTAATGGCAAGCGTTGATCAAAAACCAGAGAGCTGAAGAACAAAGCCTGGTTGGCTGGAGGTAGACATGATGGGTTCTCTCAAGTTTATTGTCCATGAATCTAGCTGCGCCCACCCTTTCACTACTTCAACCTTCTTGGACAGTGGTGAGAAACTGGAAGCACTTACAAGGTTCTCTCCCAACGAAAATTTTTGCCTGAACATAAAACATTGTGAATTGGGGATGAGTCCTGGAAGAGATTAGGAAGGTGAAGCAAGTAATTAGTTCAGTAGTAGTGACAAATGGTATGACAGGAAACCAACTGCTGTAGGACTGGTATACTGCTGCTTTTTAATTTTGGGAACCTAGTAACTCAGTAGTATAGCAGAAAAATAACTAGGAAGTGGCGACTTTTCACAGGGAAACAAGTTCTACCACTTTCTGCTAACACGATGAACTGCCAACTTTTATGCTTTTAGTTCGACCCATGGTATGCAACATGACCTGATGCACTTATTTGTGAATGCAACCATTCTTCTTCTGTCACGTTCTGGAAAAGTTTGATCTCCTCTTCGGTCACTACCACGGTCGGGGCCAGGCCATCTTCCAGATTGTCACCAAGTTCATCCTTTCAGAAGAATGATCAACAATGTCTATCGCATTATGGCACAAAGCCAATGACACTGTGAGGTCAGAGCCTGAAAGGGAATCCTGTTTTAGAAAGTAGGGAAAATTGCATAAGTAACCCTCCTATCTCAACAATTGCAAAATTACCATCCTATTTTGCTATTGTTATAAGTAGCCTCATCACCATACAATACTTGCAAAAAATATCCTTCCCGTCACTTATCTTTAATGTTCCATTAAAATCTTTTATTTAACCCTAGTTAGTCTTTAATGAAAGTTTTAAAAAGTCAAAAATACCCCCAATCTCTCTTAACTTCTTTCTCCCTTCACATATTTATCTCTTTATCTATCCTTCTCTCTCTTTGGCACTAGGGGGATTCTTGTCCAAATCCATAATTTTATAGATCCAAAGGAACATCCTAAACATCAACTAACTTCAAGGGCAATTTTGCACTAATGTTCATTCAAGAGACTCATTTTTAACAATAGCAAAATAACTATGGTAATTTTGTAATTGTTGAAATAAGGGGGTCAATTTTTGTAATTTTCCCTAGAAAGTTTATCGACTGTAAACAAGCAAACCATGAAGTACCTGTTTGAACTAGGGCTGAAATATGTTCAAAGCCATGGGACACGTTTACGCACAAGACCACATAATATAGGAGCAAATTACAGTAAAGAAACAAGGTAAAGAGAAAAGGGAAAAAAAACAGATACTCTATATCATCACTTTACCTGCCAAACAAAAATCACTTCTAGGAGTTCTCTATATCAATCACAAAATCGTACACCACGTCACTTCTAGGAGTTAACTATATCAATCACAAAACGGTACTTCACATCCTTGTCAACAAGCCTTTGAAGTGCCTCGTTTATGTATTGAATGTCAATAACTTCAACCTGCGGATATATCTTATTCGCTGCACAGAAGTCCAGCATTTCCTGTGTATCTTTGGTGCCTCCGGTTACACTTCCAGAAATTGTTTTTGCCCCTGCAAGAGTTATGTGCTCATTAGCATGGTAGTCATATCCAGGGGCATAAACACTGATGCAGAAAGAACATTGTACCAATATTAAGGCTGGCAGGACTTAGCCGAATTTCAGTTGGAAAGCCAACTAGTACTAAAACTGCACCAATCTTTAGAAGAGACATGTAAGGATCAAAAGGGTGATCTCCAGAAGCAGTATCAATGATGAAATCTAGAGAGTTTCCAAGGGCCTGGGGCAAGAAGATAATGGCATTACTAAATTTTCAGATACTCCATCACCTTCCAATGGAAAGAGAAATGCTTTGGTGGTATCAGTACAGAAATAAGAGCAAACACCCTGAAACTGAAGATGCTTTAACCATCATTCAGGGACTACAGTAGAAAAATTTAGCTAAGATTTTATAGATGTCTATATCACATTATTAAATCATACATCCTTGTTCTAAAGAATGCTTCATTAGAAATCAGAACACATATCCATCAGAAACATTGTTGGCTATATGTTATACCATACCTGCATCTGCTCCTTGTCAGAAGATATAACAAATTTGTCTGCACCAAGGAGATTCAAGGCTTCATCTTTCTTGGAAACAGTCGTACTAAAAACAGTGACATTTAAACCGAAAGCTTTTCCAAATTTAACAGCCATATGACCAAGGCCTCCAAGCCCAATGACTCCAAGTGATTTTCCTGCTTGGTTCATCTTGTGACGCATCATAGGAGTGTAGACAGTGATTCCTGCACATAACAAAGGTGCTGCTAACGCCAGTGGGTACTCATCTGGTATCCGGTAGCAGTATCTGTCAATTTAGGATCCATGGATGTGCATCATCAGCTTATAACATTTTTAGCGTCCATCTATGAACATATCAATAGGTTATCCATTTTGAAACCTCTTTTTTCCCATTTTCCAAAAGAAATGTGGATCACACCAACAATGTGATCTGATATAAATGGATGTAAAAATCAAGTCCGGAAGGACAGATTTGCATCTTGAAACCAGATCCCTCCAACACTCTAATTACACTTCAAATTACAAGTAGCTGGTGGAAGTGAAATTAAGTCATTATCAAATAGAATGGCCTTCTCACGCAATAACTTAAGGCTTCATTTGGAACCAATTAAATGCAGTTTTTGCAACTCTCAGTTAGAATAGTTTCCACTTGTGCCACTGCATTCATTAACCATCAATTTTCTTGTCATTTTACAAGTACATATTCGAAAAAATGTCGCCTCCATTACAATTTTTTCTCTTTAAAAGGGGAAAAACATTTGTTTTGCAATCTTGGAAAGAGAAACATATCAGTGTTGCTTACTGGTAAACAAGATGAGGCACAAAATAAGTCTCATCAGTTCAGGATTGAGGAATTACAGTATATCGAAATGTGGGCAGTTTCTTAGTTATTTATTCAGGCAAATGGTTGAAAATCTTCTATTGACATTTCCTTGACCCAAAAATATATGGATCTACCTCTAGCATTTTGTAAATATCATACAATATCCCACTCGAGAGGGATTTGTTAGATATGTTAAAAACAACGAATCTCATAGAGTCCACCTGTTATGACTGTAATCCAGAGCATGGATAGAAAAGAAAGCATACTCTTGATTGCAAGTGCAACTAAACTACTATAATGATCATGTGTCCAAGTGTGGACGCGATTTTTTTTATGATGGTATCTTCATTTATTTATTTAATTTAATTTATTGGATTGATTTATTATTTATTGATTTATTGGTTCATTGGCGTACCAGTCACCGTGGTGACGATTCTTATTGTGCGCTCGATCTGACATGGTCAGTCGATTGTGAGTGATCGTGTCTGGACTAGAAGTCCGTCATACCCTGAACGCTATGACGTTAATTACGTCCTCCCTAAGGAAGACAACCCTTGATTAAACGCTAGAGGTAGGAGGAAGACAGCGGTAAAGCCGTATGCTCAAAGGAGACAAAATTCATCTGTTTGCAAGACGTTAAATGTATTTGAACAGAGCAGGGGTTTGTTAATTACGGGAGAAACCCGACGGCATATTCCCACCATCTTGGATGATGCCAAGTGGGGAATAGGAAACCACCCATGCAGCGGCAGGGTGGGATCCATAAAAGATCGGGTGTATACACATAACCCGGAATCCGGATGGGGACCGGCCTGATGTAACACACCCGGTACGAGTGCGATGTCTTATTAATATCCCCCTTCGGAGGACCATCGGAGATCACGCAAGGGCATAACTCCGTGGGCCAGCGGGGTTGGAAGAGAGTACCACACTCGATTGGTGGGGTATATGTAAATTTTGGCAGCATGTTCCCTCAACCTGGATTGTGCCAAGGGAGGATAGGTCATCATCCACGGAGAGCCGGGACAACGACCGAACAAAAATGGGCACCAGGCCCAGGGACATCTCTTGCCTTCATATCATTGATCAATATTCCCTTGGAACCCATCAGAACACATGTAATGACATGGTTCTTTGGGTTCATAAGGCAGCGGTGAAATCCGGATTCGGGGCGAGAGCTGTAGGGGAGATCTTCCCCATTATTGTATCTCATCAAGACACAAGTGATGGTCTGTGAGTATCCCCTTGAACAGATGTAGGGGGAGATTTAGAAGTTTGAAGAAAGATGGTGCAGGGATGGGCCTCGGAGTGGATTTCATTGACTGAAGGAGGGATCTCGGCGTGGCTTTCGATTGGCAAGAAGGGGCTCTCGGCGTGGCTTTGATATTGGCCAAGGAGGGGTCCCGGCCTGGAGGCTTTCGGCGGCCAAAAATAGGTCTCGGCCAGGGGTTTTCGGCGGGCAAAAGAGGCTCGGCCAGGGGTTTGGCCGGCCAAAAGAGGGAGGAAGGCCAGGGGCTTTCGGCGGCCAAAGAAGGGTCTCGGCCAGGGGTTTTCGGCGGGCAAAAGAGGCTCGGCCAGGGGTTTGGCCGGCCAAAAGAGGGAGGAAGGCCAGGGGCTTTCGGCGGCCAAAGAAGGGTCTCGGCCAGGGGTTTTCGGCGGCCAACAAGGGGTCTCGGCCAGGGTTCTATCCGGCCAAGAGAGGGAGGGAGGCCTCTCGGCCTGGAGCTTCTCGGCGGGCTCCTGGGCACGCCGGAAAGGGGGGCGCCGAGAGGGGCATCATCAAGTTTTGGGCAAAAGGGGTGTGAATGGCTGCGAAGGCAGAGGGGCTCTCGGCAGAGGGTTTCCCGGCGCGCTCCTGGCCGCGCCGGGAGTCTGCCGCCGGGAGCCTTGCACATAGCCTCACGTGGAAAGTATTTGTAACAGACTGGGTTGTCGTTTAGCAAAGGGGACAGCTCTCTCGGCAGAGGAGCTTTCGGCGGGGAAACTCGCACGCCGAGAAGGTGGGATTGTTGCAGGATTTCAGGGTTTCAGAGCTGAAATATCTGCCGCCGGGAGCCTTGCACAGGGAGTCATGTGGAAAGTGCTGTAACAGACTGGTTTGTCGTTTAGCTAAAAGAAGGAGAAGGCCTCTCGGCCTTATGGTTCTCGGCGGGGAAACTCGCACGCCGAGAAGATGAAATGCAGAAGGATTTCAGGGTTTCAGAGCTCAAAAACGATGCTCTGTTTAGATGTTTTCTGGGATTTCAAGCTCGAATTGATGCCGAGCCAGGAGTGCAAAAGGGGAGACTCATGGATGTTTCTATTAGAAGGGTGCCAAGGGAATTGGACGATGGAATCAATGAAAGAAATCAGACCATCACCTGATCCTGTGGAGGGTTTTATCTATCTGTTGCAGGCCATTTGGGGGAGTCAAGAGATGACTGTCCTCCGACCCCTCCAGACGAGCCCAGTGACATTGAAAACCGGAGAAGGAGGGACTCTCAACGCAGAAACTTCAGGCCCTAAGCATTCAATACTTAGAATGGAGGACCCTGGGATCGGATCATCATTTATGAGAGCTGGACAGTCCAGGAAACCAAGAGACTGATATCTCTGGTTCCTAAACCGCATAAGGGGGCTCGTCAGAAAACTCAGATTATATATAGGGAAACATCCATTGAGATCGGAGAGGAAAGGAGAGAACAAAACTCAGTAACCCATTAGATGGGGGTAGGAGTCCTATCCTCGTCCCTCTTCGAAGAACAAACCCATACGATCGGCTCTGAAACCCAAGGAGTCTAATCTATATTTCTTTCAGACAAAGAGCATATACATAGAGAGACAGAGATCGGATATCTTGATCAATCAGTGCCCAGGTGGGCCATATCGATGTTTCATTGCATTGCATAAAAATCTTACACTGATCATGAAAGAGAAATGCAAGATAGAAAGGTAAAAATCAAGGCCGGAACTCTCCGGCTACAGTTGATAAATCGAGAAAGGACTCGCTATATTACATCAGATAAAAGAAAAACATGGAGGAGGGGAGGGTGGAGCATTGACTCCTCTCCCTCCCCAGTGCCCACCTGGAGCTTTCCTTCTTCTTCTCTTCTCTGTTGGTTGAAAGGGGGGGTGGCTCTTGCTCTCCGAACGGGACTCCCTCTCTATCTTTCTATTGCTCTATCTTTTCTTTTTCTTTCTTCCGATCGATCCCCTTTTTCTCTCGATCCCCTTTTTCTATCTGGCTTGGCTTTTTCTCTTCTTCTTCCCCCTACTTCTTCTCAGCCGCCTCCTCTCTCTTTTTTCTTCGAAGGGAGGGGGTTTTATAACCCTTTTCCTCTTCCTTCTCGGCAGGCACCTTCACGGCGCGCTTGAGGTAAGCTTCCCGGCGCGCTCGAATTTGGTCTCTCAGCGCCAGTATCTGGGCTTCGACATGGGCTTTCGGCGCCACCTTCATGTAGGCCCACTTGGGGTTTCTTTAAGTGTATCATCACCCCAAAGGGTCTATCCTCTATGAAACATATTGTATTGAAATCATGATTGCAATTTTCATCAGTCCGCAGTCGGGGTTTTATCAGTCCGTAGACAGGGGTTTTATCAGTCCGTAGACAGGGATTTCATCAGTCCGCAGACAGGGTTTTATCAGTCCGTAGACAGGGATTTCATCAGTCCGTAGACAGGGATTTCATCAGTCCGTAGACAGGGATTTCATCAGTCCGTAGACAGGGATTTCATCAGTCCGTAGACAGGGTTCTCATCAGTCCGTAGACAGGGATTTCATCTTATCAATATCGTCACTCGAATGACGACGAGCTCGGACATCAGCCTTAGTCTGGGAAGACCTCAGTCAGGTGCATAATCTGTGGAGACGATTCTTCTTCTGCTCTATCTTCTCAGGAGCCTTTATCATCTTCATCTGCCGGTGCCGGCTTCATCTTTATCTCATATTACTCCCGTCAGTAAGCCGACATCTGACTTACCCTGACATATCGTCTGTGACTTCTTGGACGAAGCAGTAGTACAGCTCTTCTTAAAGGGCTGGAAGATCTCATTAGTCGAGTGACTGCTGCTTTATCAGTGCTGCCGTCTGAGTGACATTGGCACCGGGCATCAGCTTTGGCCGACAAGGGCTTTAGCCGGGTGAAAGGTTGATAAGCTTCATCCTTAGTCTTTCGCTGTTGGTCAGATCTTCTTTTCAATTATGCTTCCACCCTTGTTCATTTTTCGGGTGTCAACAAATGCCCCCCACCTGCGGGCGGCGTAACCGCAGAATAAGCGCCACGGGGGTTGCAGGTGTCTTTTACTATTGGAGGGTATCTTCCTCAATTTATCTTCAATTCAGTTCTCAGACCTGATCATCTCGCTGTAACAGTATTCTGCACATCGATGTTTCTTCTCTTCATATTTTCTGTCATTATTTTCAGCATTTGGGGCTTTTCTCCATTTCCTCTCTTCGGCGCGAGCCGTCTTCATCCTCTCGGCGGTGGCCGCGAGTCCTTCCGTCCTGGGTGACGTCTTTGGGGGATTCAATCCCTTCGCTTCCGGGATCACCCCCTCTTGGTTGGTGACTCCCTATTCTTTTTGGGCAGATCCCGAATAAGGGGAGATGCTGCCGAAATTTTTTATAGAATCTCATGTTGCAATCCTTATAAGACTGACTTTTAATCCACATTTCTTCTTTTGTTTACAGATATAGCAATGGCTTCTGGCTCTGCTGCTGCATCTTCCGGAGCTGTTGGAGTTAGTTCATCGGCCCAGCCAGACATATCTCGGGCCACAGTAAATTGGTTGAACGTGCACAGCTTGGATGTTGGATATGATAGAATAGCTTCAGTTGACGAATCGTCTGATTCTGAAACTGACACAGTGTCGACGGCCCGGGTATACTCCACGGCGACCGAGACATGCTTCAGGCGGGATAATAACTACCGGCCAGACTTCCCGAAGGATCGCCACTTGATGCCGTTCATCCGGACCTTCACAGTGGGTGGCTTGCGAGATTATCGGATAGCTCGCGTAGTTGAAGCTGCCATCCTTGCCGAGCGAGATAGCCTGAAGGAATCAGTGTATCGCAGCAAGGCCATATATCTTCCTGGGGAGAAGCGGGACTGGGATGCAGTCCTTGGAATATCGGAACTAGAACCGGAGAAGAAGATGCTGACCCAGGCACCGAAATTTACACCTGCTCGGTGGGACAATGCTGGCGGCGGAGTTCATAGGGAGAAGCCCGGCTATGGTATGTTCTTGGCACCTATAAAGTGGGGATATCGCGAAGAGCCCTTCGTGCTAAATTGTTCGGCCATTCAGTTCAAGTACCATTTGTCGGCTGGTTGGTTCGGAGACTGCAAGATCACTGACTCCCATCTATTCCGAGTAGGGGCAATAGAATTTACCGAGTTTGTTTTGACGGAATATGCCCCTCTGCTAATCAGAGCGGGAGTATACCACAGTGTTTTTGCTTCCAGATTCCGATATCCCATCTCCAGGGGGTTATGCTGTGGGATGTTTGAAGTGTTCTGTCCTTTGTTCAACACTTTTTATACAGCAGAGGGTGAGACATCCCTAGACCTCTGGAGTTTATCACGGCTCTCCGGTCTGCCTATTGACGGTGAACCGTATGAAGAAGTCTGCTTGGCAGACTCCGAGAAAGACAGCTCTGATGGGGAAGGCAAGTATTCCCTTGGCTTCTCTTACCGATATCTGATGAAGGTCTATCGCTCCATTTGTCTGGCATATAGTAGAGGATCCTCCAAAGGCTATCATCCCCGAGAGAAAGGTAGCAAACTGAGGGTCCGGATCGGGCAGTGGCTCCAGTACTTCTTCGACGGTCCCCTGAAATATGCAGATTTCCCCTCTATGGGTCCTGTTGCGAGCAAGCAGATAAGAGCTCCCCGCTATAAATCGGCACTGCCATCTTCATTGCGCCATGCGGGCAAAGGTGGTCCCAACCTGGCAGGGGTAGATCCCATCACACACTGTGCAGCTTATTTCACATTCTGGCTGTGTACTTTTGCTCTTCCACAAGGGGACGAGACAGTCATTCGGCCAGAGGCCATATATCCAGCTTGTCAGATGGCCTGGGGGATGAAGCTGTCGCTCTGCCCAGTGGCCCTGTGTTTGATTTATAAATCTTTGGGGGACCTGCACAAGCATCGGACTCCCCGTTCTTTGAGGACCGTGGGTCCTTTTCATTTCTTCAATGCCTGGGTCTGCAGTATATTCCCTGAATTAGCTCCGAGAACCTTGCAGGCGGATACAGTGTCACCCAGGATGATTGAATTTGCCAGCGCTGAGCCTGGTCCCTTTTATGATCAGCTATTTAAAATAAGGGGCCGACTGATAAAAGTACCAGTGGACGCCCCTGGCAGCATACATTTCTGGAGCTTGGCAGCAGGTTCAGCTCCTTTGATTGATCCTCAAAGAGAGTGCAAGCTGGAGGAGATAGAGACATATATCCACCCTGTCTCAGGGGTCAACACTGCTCGGCCAATCTTGGAACCGGAGCTGGTGAGATGGGCCATGGCAATTCGGCCCAGTATTTTGGTTTACAGAAAAGGTGGCCTGCTTCTGCTGGAGCCATACTATCCGTTCCGATTTGGGCGGAACTTCGGTTATGACCAGCACATCCCTACATCAGCTGCTCAATTTCCCCTGGATAGCAGGGCCAAGCATGGGTCCATCATTGTCGGCGACGGCCGGTTGTGGTGGGATTTCTATCATCGTCAGGACGATGCAATCTTCAGGGTGCCCACCGTCTCAAACCGTGTTCCCCGGGTAACATCAGAATATATTAAATGGTGGAACATTCGGACCGGCTTTTTCAGGGATGGCATGGGTGCTTTCTGGGATGTAGCAGAGCGCTCTTTCCTGAAACATCAGCCTGGGCCGGAGTTTGAAATCCCCGAGGCCCATCTGAGAAAGCTTTATTCGCAGAACCAGAGGGAGGCAGAGAACTATCTGGCCCAGCGTCGAGCTCTGAAGGAAAAGAATTCTGAGCCGCCCGCTCCTGTCTTTGCCGCTATTAACGAAGACAATTTCGTAAAGACCCTGAAACATTTGTGCCATATAGGAGATGATCGCTTGGAGGCACAACAGTATCCATTTCCTGTTGAAGAGCCGCTCCCGGCAGTAGCTCATTGGAGGGGTCCAGTTGATAAATTTCATCCGTATAGGACGTTTGTACGTCGGGAAGATAGAACTCAGACGTACTATAAGCAAACGTCCTGGCTGTTCATTCTGCTGAGTTTGCATGGATTATCTGCGGAAAGCCCGATAGCTGGCATTTTGAACAAGCCACTGTTTATATCATTTCATTATGTCGATGGCTGGGGCATGGACCATCTTGACTTGTTTCGCTGCCTTGACTCTCGCGGCCATAATGACCTGGCAGCTTTAGTGGAGAAATGCCAGATATTCGGCGATGTTTGCTGGCTTATCAAGGAGGCTGCTTCCCGCTCCAAAGAAGTGGCTTATCTGTACTGGCCGCTCTCTGTATTTTATGATGGACCAGCAGGTATAATCTTTTCCTTTCTGACTGCAGTGTCTTCTGTTTAGCATCTGAATTTTGCATCTATTGATCCCCTCATCTTTCTGCCGTTCTTAACAGACCGGCCCGATATAAAGCGGCAGGGGCTCTACAGGAAGATTATTGCGCAGGCTGAGAAGCCCACTTATTTTGAAGTTCCTGCTGCAGCACCGACCACTACTCCCTTGCCTCCTGGCAAGAAGAGGAAGGCTTCTGCAGTCAAGGCTGCAGTTGGGAAGGCCAGGAAGGCCAAGAAAGCTCAGGCTCAACAATCGGCTTCGGTAGTGATGGACACCGGGACCCCTCTCCCTGACATTCCCTCATTTGATGAGTTCGAAACTCAGAGGGAGGCCGCTCAGGCATCAGTTCAGGGTAACATCAATATTCTGCCATTGCATTCTTCATTCTATCTTGCTGGGTTTCAGAGGAGTGTTTAAATCTGACCACTCCTTCTTGCACAGCCCAAGAGCCAGTCGCGGCGCCCTCCGAGGTGGGGACCAGGTTGCCCTCTCCCACGCCGACTAGTGAGGCGGAGGGTAAGCATGCCCTTTTCATCTTTTTCTGTTCATTTCAGCTACTTTTCATCGTCCCTCTCACAGGCTTTTCTTTATAGTGATGGCCGGGGAGGAGACTGAGATTACAGGAGCGGCTAGCGATATTACTCAGCCGCGGGAGGGTCACAAGACCCAGGCGAAATGGGGCCCCGCTCCCGGAAGGCGCATAGTTACCCGGTCTTCCTCCAAGCAGATGTTAGAATTGATGGCCCCGCCCATGGACAGAGTAGAAATCTCTTCCGGTAGCTCTGCGGCCGTTTCTGAGGCAGGTGGAGAAGAAACAGATCTCAGCGGGAGCGACACGGAGGGTGCCTCCAAACCAGAGGCCCCATCCGTATGTACCGCCATTGTTTTATCATTTACACCCCCCAAGCTGGTGGTGCCATTTTCTAGAGAAGAATTACCAGAAGAGTTCGCCGCTCTGGATACCGAGGCAGATATAACTCCTCCTTTTGTGGTCTCATCAGCGGGGCTTTCTTCTTCCCTGCAGTCTTTTGAGGATATTGGCATCACTTTAGAAGTGAGTCTTTTCCCTTTATGGTTTCCTTTTTCCCATCTTTATATGCTGCTTGACGCTGCATTGATTCGTTCACAGGAATCCCCTGTTGCCCTCCCGGCTACGAGTGCAGCCGTTGAAGCCACTTTATCTGGCACCCTGGCTATTGTTCCTGCTTCGGCAGCCGTTCTTGAGATAATTCGCCCTGTGCCCGTGAGGGTGCAGTCCTCCACAGACTTAGCATCATTGGACCTGCGGAATGTAGGGGAAGGCCCGGCTCTCATCAAGGCTTTGGATTTCAGAGCTGAAATGGACCCAGCCAGGGGTTCTGCCTTTATACCAGCTGCAGTGATGACCATCGCTCCAGAATCAACAGTTCCCATAGTATCAGTCATGGAGAGCGAACCTTTGCCTCTTCAGACCGTGGCCCCCGCAGCCTTGACATTGCAGGGGCTAGGCACCGAAATGGAAGAAGGAGAGGTATCTGTTGCAGAACTGGGAGTATCGCCTATAACGGCCACGGAATCTGCTTCCGTATTTTCAGAATCTGAGGAGGAGATGCCTGAAGTTGCATCCGGGAGTGTTCCGACGGCCGCCTCCGAGGAGATGGAGGTGGAAGATCTCTCGGCCACGTCAGAGGTTACGGGCAGAGCTCAGTTGGTGGCTTCGGCAGACCTGCCGTCTTCTTCTTCGCAGCCGGATATCACCCTATGGGCGGATATAGACAGTGAAGTAACTTTTGAAGTAGCTCCTCTTCCTTCGCCTGGCTTCACTTCCCCTGAAAGTTTTGTCTGGCAACATCTGGGCATGCTGTGCCAACTGGTGGAGTCCCAACCTGGACTAACTTATTCACAGTTGAAGGAGATAGCCGGGCGCTTCACCGCCGGCTTATAGGCGATGGGATGTCCCACAGAAATATGGGCCCAGCGGGTTCTTTTGTTGTTAAAATTTGTTCATCGTCGGGATTTCTTGACACACATCATGTCGGACAGATTGGCAGCCTTGAAGTTGCAAAGAATGGAGTGCAAGTCCGAGCTGGCAAAGATGAACTCTATCCTTCAGGAGCGACAACGTCAAATGCAGTCTTTGGCGGAGCGGGAGCATTTCGTGCGCGACCGGATAACTATCCTAGAAGCTGAACTGTCTGATCTCCGAGCTGAGCTGCCACAGCTAACAACTTCTCGACCGCAGCTCGAGGAAGAAGCAGCTTTATTAGAGGGGCAGGTGGCATCCTTTCGAGACCAGTCTGTTCGACTGCAGGAAGAGGAGGCTCGGCTTCATGAACTAGGAGCCGCCCCTTCTGTGGGTCTTCTGGCATTCGAGGATATCTTCCGGCAGCCATGAATCATTTTCTTTTTCTTTTCTTCTTCTCTCTTTTTTTTTGGTGCTCTTTTGTGATACAATGTCCCCTCGGGGCCCTTCATGTACTCACTTCTTAATGAAAAGAAAAATTTTGCTTTATGTGTATCCGCCTTCTTTTCCATGTGGTTTTATCACTTCAGGGAAGTGGGGTAGTGGTTTTAGCAACCCCTCATGCGAATGGCTCGTATCTGGCAGGAGAGCGTCCACCCCTTCAAAGAAAGGATGGGGAACTCGCTCCACCGCGTGACGGCATCTGAAGAGGTGCTTAAACCGGATTCTGTTGGTAGCGGCAAACGTCCCTCTTGGCAATATGTGCTGTGAGGGAGACAATTTGCAGGAATGTGAAAGAAAGGGCCTTATCAGAATAGACGGAAAGTCTAGACTGGGTAGAGGTTATAGCAGGTGGGACGATTACAGGATATGTGATTTTCATCAAGACAAACGTAGGGTCTGAACTGAATAGGGTTTTATCATTGATCGGGCGAAATGCCAGTCGATCAACAGCTGGTTTCATCATCGATATTGGGTTTATATCGATGCAAGAAGAGTTCATAAGTTTCCCCAGAATAGACGAAAGGTCTACACCGAGTAGGGTTTCATCATTGATCGGGCGAGGTGCCAATCGATCAATAGTTGATTTCATCATCGATATTGGATTTATATCGATGCAAAAAGGATTTATAAGTTTCCTCAGGATAGACGAGAGGTCTAAGCTGAGTAGGGTTTCATCATTGATCGGATGAGGTGCCAATCGATCAACAGTTGATTGCATCATCGATATTGGATTTATATCGATGCAAAAAGGATTTATAAGTTTCCTCAGAATAGACGAAAGGTCTAAACTGAGTAGGGTTTCATCATTGATCGGGCGAGGTGCCAATCGATCAACAGTTGATTTCATCATCGATATTGGATTTATATCGATGCAAAAAGGATTTATAAGTTTCCTCAGAATAGACGAAATGTCTAAACTGAGTAGGGTTTCATCATTGATCGGGCGAGGTGCCAATCGATCAACAGTTGATTTCATTATCGATATTAGATTTATATCGATGCGAAAAGGATTTATAAGTTTCCTCAGAATAGACGAAAGGTCTAAACTGAGTAGGGTTTATCGCAGGTGGGACTTTGCCAAGAAATGCGTAGGTTTTATCAGGGCAGACGTGAGGTCTGAGCTGGATAGGCTTTAGCAAAACGGTGATGGGCTTCATTGTTGGTGGGATTTGCGAATGGGGGTATGTGGATTTTATCAGGGCAAACGTAAGGTCTGTCCCAGAAAGGCTTTATCATCGGTGGGGCATGGAGCCATATGACCGACGGAAGGTTTTACCGATGAAGGCAGATGAAGGTATCATGTCGGTTGGCACGGAACTTTTTGAATTACCATATTACTGACCCAAGTGCCCTTTCGGGTTTTCACCAGAGCCAGCCCCCTCTTGCTTTTGCCCACGCGTCCTTTCAGATTTTCACGTGGCGGGGTACCCGATTTTGCCTGCAGTGCCCTTTCGGGTTTTCACCACAGCTGGGTTTTAATCATTTTTGCCCTCGTTCAGAATGCCTGAACAAGACTGGCGGGGTATCTCTATTTTTAACCCCATTTTGTCTCTTCTTTTCTTCCCTTTTTTTTTATTGGAACTTTGATTCTATAACTGATGGGCGCAGCTTGTGCATATGTCATCATTGATGTGGGTGCTAACATCAATGCAATGGTTTCATAGGTCTCATCAGGATAGACGTAAGGTCTAAACTGGACAGGTTTCATCGCTGATCGGGCAATGCGCCAATCAATCAGCAACGGGTTTCATCGTTGGTATTGGGTTTATACCAATGCAAGGATTTTTATAGGTTTGATCAAGATAGACGTAAGGTCTAAACTGGACAGGTTTCATCGCTGATCGGGCAATGCGCCAATCAATCAGCAACGGGTTTCATCATCGGTATTGGGTTTATACCAATGCAAGGATTTTTTATAGGTTTCGTCAGGATAGACGTAAGGTCTAAACTGGACAGGTTTCATCGCTGATCGGGCAGTGCGCCAATCAATCAACAACGGGTTTCATCATCGGTATTGGGTTTATACCAATGCAAGGAAATTTTTTTTTATAAATTTCACCAGGATAGACGTAAGGTCCAAACTGGATGGGTTTTATCACGGCGGGACGTAAAGAGATACGCGGGTTTCTTCGTGGTTACCACATTACCGACCCAAGTGCCCTTTCGGGTTTTCACCAGAGCCAGCCCCCTCTTGCTTTTGCCCACGCGTCCTTTCGAATTTTCACGTGGCGGGGTACCCGATTTTGCCTGCAGTGCCCTTTCGGGTTTTCACCACAGCTGGGTTTTAGCCATTTTTGCCCTTGTTCAGAATGTCCGAACAAGACTGGTGGGGTATCTCTATTTTTAACCTCATTATATATATATATATATTTTTTATTTTCTTCTATCCCCCCCTTCCTGTTTAGAGGGTGTCAGATCGTGACGACACAAGATCACGATAAGTGGTAGCCTGGTTAGGACGGAGTGTCACTATACCAAGGAAAGGATATCTTGGCTAGGGCGGAGTGCCATTAGGCCAAGGAAAAGGTATCTTGACTAGGGCGGAGTGCCACTAGGCCAGGGAAAGGGTATCTCGGCTAGGGCGGAGTGCCACTAGACCAAGGAAGGGTAGCTTGGCTAGGGCGGAGTGCCACTAGACCAAGGAAGGGTAGCTCGGCTAGGGCGGAGTGCCGCTAAACCAAGAAAAAGGTATCCCGGCTAGGGCGGAGTGTCGCTAGGCCAAGGAAAAGGTATCTTGACTAGGGCGGAGTGCTGCTAGGCCAAGGAAAGGGTATCTCGGCTAGGGCGGAGTGCCATTAGGATAAGGAAAAGGTATCTTGACTAGGGCGGAGTGCCACTAGGCCAGGGAAAGGGTATCTCGGCTAGGGCGGAGTGCCGCTAAACCAAGAAAAAGGTATCCCGGCTAGGGCGGAGTGCCGCTAGGCCAAGGAAAAGGTATCTTGACTAGGGCGGAGTGCCGTTAGGCCAAGGAAAGGGTATCTCGGCTAGGGCGGAGTGCCATTAGGCCAAGGAAAAGGTATCTTGACTAGGGCGGAGTGCCACTAGGCCAGGGAAAGGGTATCTCGGCTAGGGCGGAGTGCCACTAGACCAAGGAAGGGTAGCTCGGCTAGGGCGGAGTGCCGCTAAACCAAGAAAAAGGTATCCCGGCTAGGGCGGAGTGCCGCTAGGCCAAGGAAAAGGTATCTTGACTAGGGCGGAGTGCCGCTAGGCCAAGGAAAGGGTATCTCGGCTAGGGCGGAGTGCCGCTAGGCCAAGGAAAGGATATCTTGGCTAGGGCGGAGTGCCGCTAGGCCAAGGAAAGGGTATCTCGGCTAGGGCGGAGTGCCGCTAGACCAAGAAAAAGGTATCTCTTGCCCGATTACTCGGGGAATATCAGCTGTGCAGCATGATACAACTTTAGGTGTTTACCGTTGAGTGGTGAGAATTGGATCTCCCCTCGATGATTAACAACTATGTAGGCCCCTCCTTCGTAGACCCTTTGTATCACATATGGACCTTCCCAATTGGGATTTAGCTTTCCCTTCGGGTTGGACGCCATGACTTCTTTTTTCTTGACCATGACGAGGTCACCTTTCTTAAATTCTTGTCCTTTTACGAGTTTGTTAAATGCAGTGGCCATGCGGACCTGATAAATTTGGATATTCTTCTGAGCTTGGAGGCGCTTCCCTTCCAATTCAGCCAATTCTTCTAATCTTTGGTTTGTTCGCCATGGGCTAGGTCGTATTGGACTGCCACTCTGAGTGACGGGACTTTCAGCTCTAGTGGGACTACTGCCTCTGAGCCGTATACCAAGGAGTATGGCGAGCACCCTGTAGGTGTTTTGAAGATGGTGCGATACGCCCACAGAGCTTCATACATCTTTTCTTCCCAATCCTTCTTATTGGCACTGACGACTTTGGCCAGCAGGGTGCACAAAGTCTTATTGAAAGCTTCTGCCAATCCATTTGCCTGTGGATTGTAAGGAGTGGAAGTCCTCCATTCGATCTTATATTTCTCGGCAAGCCGATAGATTTTCTGATTTCTGAAATGACTCCCATTGTCAGATATTATTCGGCTGGAGATCCCAAACCGGAAGATGATGTTTTGCTTGATGAATCTGGCGACCAGCTCACCAGTGACTTCTCTTAGTGCTATAGCCTCTGCCCATCGGGAGAAGTAATCTGTTATGGCCAGTATATACTTATGCCCGGCCGAGGAAGTCGGTAGTGGACCGACTACATCAGTTCCCCATTGTGCAAACGGCCAGCTAGGGACCGTAGGGTGCAGAATCGTAGGTGGCCTTCTAGGCACAACAGCATGCTCCTGACACTTCTGGCATGACTTTGCAAATGTGCAGCAGTCTTCAAACATAGTGGGCCAGTAGTAGCCCAGCTTCTTGATTTCTATCTTCATCTTGGGGCCAGCCTGGTGGGCACCTGCTGTCCCAGCATGTACTTCTTTCATCGCTTGCCAAGCTTCTTCAGTGGACAGGCAGCGGAGCAGAATCTTCTTGCGTGCATTTGCCATTATTCGGAACAGAGTCCCATTCCTGAATTCATAAGAATCTTTGATTCGCAAGAGTTTCATCTTTTCTTCTCTTTTCTGCGGCAGCTGTTGGTGTAAAAACCATTGTAGCAGGTGTTGTCTCCAATCAGATGCCTGTTCTGTACTGATCGTGGCGACTTCATTTTCTTCGGGGCAGCCTTCTAGCATGCTGGGGACTTGCCGCCGATTTATGACAACAATGTTCAGTGTCTCATCTGGTGGGACTGCTATTGAGCTGGCTAGCTTTGCCAATGCATCAGCCTGGGCATTATGTGCACGGCCCACATGCTTGAGCTCAATATGATAGAATTTCGCCATGAGGCGCACAGCTTTCTGGTGGTAGGGGTTCAACTCCGGCTTTCGCACTTTGAACTCACCTTGGATTTGCTTTATTATCAACATTGAATCCCCGAATACCTGAAGCATCTGGATACCCATGTTGAGGCTTATATGCAGTCCGATTATCAGAGCTTCATACTCGGCTTCATTATTAGTGCAGGGCTTGTTTATAGAACAGGAAGTATGCACAACCTCCCCTTCCGGCGATTTCAGCACAATACCGGCTCCGGCCCGTATTCTGGTCTTTCCATCGGAGTCCGTCTCTGTTCTAGATGCTCCATCAAAGAATAGCTGCCACATAGTTGACTAAGCCTGGCAGGCTTCTAGTGTCTCATCATCGGGTAACTCAGTCCCCAACATATCATTCTCTGGCACAGGATGTTCTGCGAAGAAATCGGCCACAGCCTGTCCTTTTATTGCCCTCTGGGGTATATATGCGATATCGAATTCCATCAGAATTACTGCCCATTTGCCCAACCGGCCTTTCAGTACTGGTTGAGTCAGTATGTATTTGAGTGGATCTGCTGCAGATATCAATTTGACTTCATGTGACAGCATATAGTGCCGGAGCTTTTTAACGGCAAAGACTAGTGCCAATCATGTCTTCTCTATATAGGTGTAACTTTCTTCAGTTCTGATCAGCCTCCTACTCAGGTAGTATAGAGCCTGCTCTTTGCCTTCTTCATTTATCTGTGCTAGCATTGCCCCAAGGGAACAGTGTGTGGCTGCAATGTACAGTATCAGGGGTTTGCCCTTAATAGGTGCCCCCAGCACTGGAGGGGTTTTGAGATATTCTTTCAGCTTCTCAAAGGCCTCCTGACAGCCATCGTCCCAGAGGAACGGCACATCTTTCATCATGAGCTTGTGAAAAGGGTGGCATCTCCCCGACAGATTTGATATGAATCGTCGGATGTAGGCCAAACGCCCTTGTAGAGATCTCCGCTCGTGGAGATTCCTTGGTGGAGGGAGCTCCTGGATAGCTTTAATCTTGGATGGGTCAATCTCAATGCCCCTATGACGGACGATGAACCCAAGGAATTTTCCACTGGACACGCCAAAGGCACCTTTCATAGGGTTCATTTTGAGCTCATATTTGCGCAGCCTCTGGAACACTACTCTCAGATCCTGCAAATGGTCTTCTTTTCTGCTGGTTTTCACCACCAGGTCATCAATGTAGCACTCTACCTTTTTGAAGAGCAAATCACCAAAGATCTTTGTCATAGCTCTTTGGTAAGTAGCGCCGGCATTCTTGAGGCCGAACGGCATCCTTTTATAGTGGAATATCCCCTTCAGAGTGCGGAATGCAGTGTGCACTCTGTCTTCTTCAGCGATCCAGATCTGGTTATATCCGGATGACCCATCTATGAATGACAGGGCTTCATGGCCAATGGTTGCATCGATCATTACTTCAGTAATTGGCACTGGGAAATTATCCTTCGGGCAAGCCTTATTCAGGTCCCTGAAATCTACACATATTCTGATCTGCCCATTTTTCTTCTTCACGGGCACTATATTGGCCAGCCATGTAGTATATTGGTTCTCTTCAACAAAGCCCACATTGATCAGCTTGTCGACTTCTTTGTTGATCTGATTTATCAGTTCGGGACGCATTCTCCTTGAAGGCTGCTTTACAGGGCTTGCCCCCGGGTTTATCGCCAATCGGTGCTGTGCCACATCAGAGCTCAGTCCCGGCATCTCATCATATGTCCATGCAAAGTAGTCTCGGAACTCTTTCAGAAACTATATGTACTGTTCTCTGGCAGCTGGTTCTAGCAGTGCACTGAGAAATGTCGGCTTTGGCTCATCCGCTGACCCCAGATTCACTTCTATCAGCTCATCGACGGTGGCCTGGCCTCCGTCCTCAACTTCGGGTGGGGCTTCTTGCAAATCAATAAAGCCTCCCGAGATATAATTCTCTTCAGTTTCATGTTCTTCTGTATCGTCATCCTGCTCATCAGCGGATGTCGGCTTATCATATAAGGCCGATACCATCGGATTCTGTTCAGTCTGCCCCGAGGACGAGACTGGTTCAGAAGAGAATTCAAAAGTGGAATCTTCCGCTCTTAGGGATCTTTCTGTTGCAGGCTCCCCTGAAAGGTCATCTTTCTGTAGAGCCCGGACTTCTTCCAGAATGCGCTCAAATTCCAGGCATTCTCTAAGTTCTTTGGCCATCTGGTCTTCATCCGGGGTTCCCGTATCAAATTGTGCTTCGGCCTGGAATAGATCCTCCTTGCAGGACGGGTCCTTCCAGCACCGACCCCTCTCACTTTTATCAGACATCCCTGCTTCTGGCTGGTCATCTTGGGCTTCATTGTTTGTTATGGTTTGATACATAACCTCTTCATCCTCAAAGGGATATTGATCATATCCTATCCCAGGGGAGTCTCCATGCTGGTAGAAGGTAGAGATGACATCCACCTCGGCTTCATAATATTCTTGAAGGGTATAACTCAATCCCGGATGCTGTGTGATCTTCCTCAGTTCCTTATTATCTCGAGGCGGATCTCATAGCTCCCTGAATGCTTTCTTCTGGGCTGCAGATTGTAGTGATGGCATTTGCATCTTGGAGAACATCTGCGAAACCTGCTGGGTAGTATACTCCAGGCCTGTAATCGGCACCATCCGGTTTGCGGCTTCTTCAGGGACCATGCAGTCTTGATCATCTTCTTCGACTGCCTCCCCGGTGTAGAATATGGTAGGTGGCTCGCAGAAGCGAGGGATTTCCATAGTCTTCAGTGGCAGCACTGTTTGGTATTCTAGGCTGGCGACGGGTTTGATTAAACCTCGTGGGACCTTCACCTGTATGCACCTTTCTTTCATTTCTTGATCAGTGCTATCTGGATGGATGCTAGGAGGGGTGATCCGAGCAAAATCATCAGCATAAGAGATGTGAGCTACTTCATGCTTTTCAACATAGCCCCTGGGTGGCGGTGGAGACCAAGCTTTTGCCTTCGTCGCCGGCTTCTTCTGGCTGATCACAGCCTCTTTCTTTTCATCCTTTTGTGACACCTCGGTGTAGTAGGAGGCATCGAGCATATGGCATTCGAACACTTCAAAGGGATGTAGGTCTGCAAACACCCTTTCTTCCTTTCCTTCATGGCAGTATTTTATGCATTGGTGTAGCGTGGATGGCACTATCTGATATTCATGCAGCCACGGTCTCCCCAACAGGGCCTTATACGTGGTGTTGGAGTCGATCACATAGAATCGTACCACGGTAGTGAGGTCGCCCAATGTGAGGTTGAAATCAGCCACCCCGAGAGGTGTTTCACATTTCTGGTTGAACCCAGCAATCTTCATGTCTCTGACCTTGGTAAGCTGCAGATCAAAGTAGTATTTCTGATAGATGCGATACGGGAGAATATTTACAGCAGCCCCGGGATCTATCAGTATCCTGCTCAGCGACTGACAGTTTAGGGAGCCCCTCATATACAACGGTCTATTGTGACTGGCATTTGGGATCAACATATCATCTTCTGTGAACGTGACTGATGGTCCAGCATTCACTTCTGCCAAGAGTGCTTCATATTGTGCTGGCGACTGCAGGGCATCCACAATTGCTTGGCGGGCCTCTTCACTCAGAGAGAGTATCTCCCAGATGGAGAATCTGGTGGGGAGCTTCTTCAACATTTTCATGATTCGACTGCCAACCCGAACATTAGACAGCCTCATCTCCTCTGCCCACCGGGGTCTTGGAGGTTCATGTGGTGCCTGTGGCCTTTGCTGCCCAGTCCCAGTTTCATTTTCTTCATCGGTCTCCCGGAGGGCTTCTTCTGTAATGACTGCCCCTGGCTTTGCTAGAGGGCTATTTTCTTCATTTTCTTCATGCTGTTTCTGCTTTCCAGTTGCTGTCTGCTGGCATTTATCGCTTTTAGCTGGAGCAGTATGAGACGGCTACTCGTTTTCTAAGCTGGACAGGAACTCCAGGAATGAAGGGGCTCCTTCTGCTTTATCTTTTCCTTGGTACAAGCTGGCAGGGGGAGGAACCTGGACACCGCGCACCTCTGGTTTCGGGATCTGATAGGGTTGCTCCCCTCTGAACATAATATTATGGTTAGCTGGTGGCGGACGCCCCCATTTTCTCCCAGAACGTGTTGCATGGGCTGAGGTAGAGGCCTCAGCATGATTGGTTTCTAGCGGGGCATCTGATGCTTCTTGTTCATCATCCTCCCCGGGCAGAGAAAAGAGTACCGACAGAGTATTGCATTGTACTGTCGTGACCTTCTTTCCCTTTTTGGCCTTAGGCCGTCTCTTCTTTTTCTGGGAAGTTGGCTTTGCTAGTTCCTGTCCCCAGAAGGACTCAGTCTCATCTTTTCTTTGTTCTGCCTCCGGTTGCTCTTCAATTTTCAATTCTTCGAGCTGCTCCCAGAGTATACAGTCTTTCACCAACAGGTGTTTCGGCTTTTTCTGCTCATACTCATCAAGCTCATTAATATATTGCTGCAGACGCCTGGTTGCAGGACTTTCTTCTTTATGTGCAGGGAGGGGAGTTTGTCTCCTCCGGTTGCGAGTATGGATCCGGATGACTGGTCCGGTCTCAACTGTAGGCCATATTGGCTTTATTGGAGGCGACTCAGGCCTTGGGGTGACACCCCGGATAACTGCTCCGTTGGTTTTAGCTGCGGGAGTCTTCTTTCTGCTTTTTGTGGGTACCGTCTGCCATCATTCCTGATCTCTCAATGGGGTGAGGAGGCAGGCTTCATAGGTGTGCCTGGTGCATTCTTCAATGGCTTCCTTAGGTAGCTGTTGATAGATTGAGATCATATTAGCGGCCACCCTCCAGGGCGGAAGCTCATGTGGCCGAGGCGGCTTCACCTGGTAATCTCTCAGCTGCAGTTCACCCTTCTTGACCATTCCTTCCATGATATCTTTGAAGACATAACAGTCCTCAATTGCGTGCCCCAACACCCGGTGAAATGGACAGAACATCGGATCATCTTTCTTTTCTAAGTCTTCGGGCTTCTTTGGTTCAGGCAATGTTACCTTTTTGAACTTATATGCCCAGTTAAATAATGCTACAGTCTTATCCTTGGGAAAAGAGTAAGCCCTTCTCATCCTGTCCCTCAGAGAGACTTTGTCTCTTCTTTCTGCTGTATCTGCCATCGGGGGAGCTTCATCTGCCCCTTTCTTCCCTTTTTGTTGCTCAAAGGTTCTAAAATCGACGGTGTTGGCCTCAGAGTGTGACGGCCGCCGATCATTGGATTTACCTTTTGGCATGGCGGGAGCATTGACGGTCGGACGTTTGGACAAGAACGCCTCGACCTCCGCCACTATATTGTTCAGTCGGTCAAATGTTTTGACATCTGCACCGATCATTTTTTCTAGTACCTCCCTCCTGAGGTTCTGCTTGCATATCTGCACTGCATCCTCCTGATGAGGAGGTCTTCTGCATCTCATGGCTAGATTTCTCCATCTTTTGATGTACTCCAGTGCAGTTTCATCCTGTTTCTGCCTGGTAGCATACAGTTCTGCTATTGTGATTTCCCTCTCCGTGACATGAAACATGTCGCGGAATTTTCTCTGCATATCGGGCCAATCAACCACTGATCCTGCTGACAAGCTTGAATACCATTCAAAGGCCAACCCAGTGAGGGACGAGCCAAAGAACTTGAGCAGATAGGCTTCATCGACTGCTAGGTCGCCCATGATTGTAGTATAGTAGGCTATATGCTCCCTGGGGGAGCCCTGGCCATTGAATTTCTCAAACTTTGGCGGCTTGCTGACGCCTGGAGGTAGTCTTTTGGCAGCATACTGGGGGGAATACGGTACCTTGTACACATCATAGGCACTAGTATCATCTCCAGTCTTCTCTGACAGCTTCATTTCCACAATTCTTTCAATCATCTGCTTGTGGGCTACAGCTGGATCTATATCTTCTGGAAAGAAGTGGGCTTGTTGCTGGCTGTGAGGAGTTGTCATCACAGTGGCTCGCAAGATGGGCGCGGTAGGCTGTGTCTGAGACACAGAGGGCTGAGCTACTGTTTGCTGTGGAACAGGTTGACTTGGTGCTTTGCCCTTATCAGTTAAGAGAGGATTAGCCAGGATAGTTGTTTCTGTGGAGCTGGATGTCTGCCCCGCAGGTTCAGCTTGCTTCGAGACTGATGTAGCTTCCTGTCTCTCATTGAGCTGTCTTCGGAGAGCATTGATCTCCTGTTGGTATCTTCTGAACATCATCTGGATCATGGGATCCATGGTTGATGGAATTTGTATATCTTCAGAAGTCCCTTCAACATCATCAACGAAGGGGTTATCTCCATCTTCCGCTGTTACCACATTAACTGTCATAGTGGTAACCCTGCGGGCTTCATCATCAATTTTGATTTTATCTTTTGCTGCCTGGCCTCTTCTTGTGACAGGACCAGGTCTAGTTGCCAGCCTGAGTAATTCCTCTGGCTGAGTTGGTAGTATATCCTGCCCCCTGACCAGTCCAGCCATATTACAGGCAAAGATTTGCATCTTTCCTTTCCGCCTGTAGACCTTTCTTTTTATTTGACTAGGATATCTGAGCCGGTCAAAGACCGATATTCTTTCTTTGGCTTCTTCCTCGTACAGGTCTTCTTCATTATATCCGACCCTGGGGCCTTCTTCATAGTCATTTGAATCGGAGGAAGAGGCTTCGATCATCATTTCTTGGAAGGTTTCTTCTTCTTCATCATCCCTGATGCCCAAGGCACGGGATAGTCTTTGCTGGCCTAGGGCAGAGCTCCCTAGGTAGTGGAAGTAATCTTGGACTACTTGCTTAGTCTCCTCTGGGTCGCGCCTTTTCGGCTCAGGTCGGAGCATCAGTCTGTCCTGGCCCTTTTGCTGCCAGGCCAGTCTTGTCACCCGAGCATTCAGATGTTCGGCCATGGGATATTTGAAGATATTAGCCTGTCTGGCACAGGCTCCTGATCTTCTTGCAGTAAGCATAGTGACTGGTTCACTTCTTCTCATATCGCCAACTTGGCAGCGGTTGGCAGCAGCATTGTAGCTCTTCTCTTCCCATCTCTTGCCCCTGGCCATGGGATGGGTGTTGGTGAAGTTTTCCCTGGTCTCATATCTTCCGCCCCTCATCATGGGACGAACAACAATCATATTTCTTTCTTGACCCTCAATCTCATCTCTCTTCCCCCGGGTCCTGGGGTAGGCAGCAGTAGCATTTCTTTCATCTTTCTTCATCTCCCTTCTGCCCCCTGCTCTGAGGCGGGCAACAGTGATATCAGTGAGGTTCTCTCTGTCTTCAGCTGGGGCCCAGCTTTGGATCCTCTTCGGTCGCCAGACCTGTTTGTATTTTGCTGGCTTGGGCGCCAGCGGCTTCTTTTCAACAGCTTCCCAGTTGGCCCTCCTAGCGGCCAAAACCTGGAACTTGTTGTCAGTTGGGATGGTCGGGACAATTCTGTCCGGCCGGACTCCCCTGGGGCGACCATCGAGGTTCGCCCTAATAGCACCCATCATTATCGTCTTTCCGGAATTGGAAAGGCGACGATCAACAGCAGTAGACCGGCTCCTCCGGTTGGTTTTCTTCCCCTTCTGGGCAGCAGTGGGGACCATGTCCCTTTTCTGGACATGATGGACGTAGCAGGCGACGGCCGTGGGGGCCATTTTCTTCGGTAAGCCATCCTTGCGATCAGCGGCCTCCACTGGGGCGTTTGCAGCAGCGCCTTGCTCCTCGTTATCGACCTGTAGAAGGTCGGTGTAGACAACACCCAAGCAGTTGGGCAGCCCGACAGCTGGGGGAAACGAACCGAACGCCAGTGGTACCGCCAGGTACCCCTCCTGGACGTGCATGTTCACCGGTTGCTTGTCGAAGTATACAGACGCGATTTGTGTTGTCATCGTAGTTTCCTGGAAACAAGGAAACACACGGAATCAGAAATTTGAGGGGGGCCCGCTGGGCCTCCTACCTTAGCGTAAAGATGAAGGGAGACTAAGTCCCACCGGTCGTGCCAGACTTGTGGACGCGATTTTTTTTATGATGGTATCTTCATTTATTTATTTAATTTAATTTATTGGATTGATTTATTATTTATTGATTTATTGGTTCATTGGCGTGCCAGTCACCGTGGTGACGATTCTTATTGTGCGCTCGATCTGACATGGTCAGTCGATTGTGAGTGATCGTGTCTGGACTAGAAGTCCATCATACCCTGAACGCTATGACGTTAATTACGTCCTCCCTAAGGAAGACAACCCTTGATTAAACGCTAGAGGTAGGAGGAAGACAACGGTAAAGCCGTATGCTCAAAGGAGACAAAATTCATATGTTTGCAAGACGTTAAATGTATTTGAACAGAGCAGGGGTTTGTTAATTACGGGAGAAACCCGACGGCATATTCCCACCATCTTGGATGATGCCAAGTGGGGAATAGGAAACCACCCATGCAGCGGTAGGGTGGGATCCATAAAAGATCGGGTGTATACACATAACCCGGAATCCGGATGGGGACCGGCCTGATGTAACACACCCGGTACGAGTGCGATGTCTTATTAATATCCCCCTTCGGAGGACCATCGGAGATCACGCAAGGGCATAACTCCGTGGGCCAGCGGGGTTGGAAGAGAGTACCACACTCGATTGGTGGGGTATATGTAAATTTTGGCAGCATGTTCCCTCAACCTGGATTGTGCCAAGGGAGGATAGGTCATCATCCACGGAGAGCCGGGACAACGACCGAACAAAGATGGGCACCAGGCCCAGGGACATCTCTTGCCTTCATATCATTGATCAATATTCCCTTGGAACCCATCAGAACACATGTAATGACATGGTTCTTTGGGTTCATAAGGCAGCGGTGAAATCCGGATTCGGGGCGAGAGCTGTAGGGGAGATCTTCCCCATTATTGTATCTCATCAAGACACAAGTGATGGTCTGTGAGTATCCCCTTGAACAGATGTAGGGGGAGATTTAGAAGTTTGAAGAAAGATGGTGCAGGGATGGGCCTCGGAGTGGATTTCATTGACTGAAGGAGGGATCTCGGCGTGGCTTTCGATTGGCAAGAAGGGGCTCTTGGCGTGGCTTTGATATTGGCCAAGGAGGGGTCCCGGCCTGGAGGCTTTCGGCGGCCAAAAATAGGTCTCGGCCAGGGGTTTTCGGCGGGCAAAAGTGGCTCGGCCAGGGGTTTGGCCGGCCAAAAGAGGGAGGAAGGCCAGGGGCTTTCGGCGGCCAAAGAAGGGTCTCGGCCAGGGGTTTTCGGCGGGCAAAAGAGGCTCGGCCAGGGGTTTGGCCGGCCAAAAGAGGGAGGAAGGCCAGGGGCTTTCGGCGGCCAAAGAAGGGTCTCGGCCAGGGGTTTTCGGCGGCCAACAAGGGGTCTCGGCCAGGGTTCTATCCGGCCAAGAGAGGGAGGGAGGCCTCTCGGCCTGGAGCTTCTCGGCGGGCTCCTGGGCGCGCCGGAAAGGGGGGCGCCGAGAGGGGCATCATCAAGTTTTGGGCAAAAGGGGTGTGAATGGCTGCGAAGGCAGAGGGGCTCTCGGCAGAGGGTTTCCCGGCGCGCTCCTGGCCGCGCCGGGAGTCTGCCGCCGGGAGCCTTGCACATAGCCTCACGTGGAAAGTATTTGTAACAGACTGGGTTGTCGTTTAGCAAAGGGGACAGCTCTCTCGGCAGAGGAGCTTTCGGCGGGGAAACTCGCACGCCGAGAAGGTGGGATTGTTGCAGGATTTCAGGGTTTCAGAGCTGAAATATCTGCCGCCGGGAGCCTTGCACAGGGAGTCATGTGGAAAGTGCTGTAACAGACTGGTTTGTCGTTTAGCTAAAAGAAGGAGAAGGCCTCTCGGCCTTATGGTTCTCGGCGGGGAAACTCGCACGCCGAGAAGATGAAATGCAGAAGGATTTCAGGGTTTCAGAGCTCAAAAACGATGCTCTGTTTAGATGTTTTCTGGGATTTCAAGCTCGAATTGATGCCGAGCCAGGAGTGCAAAAGGGGAGACTCATGGATGTTTCTATTAGAAGGGTGCCAAGGGAATTGGACGATGGAATCAATGAAAGAAATCAGACCATCACCTGATCCTGTGGAGGGTTTTATCTATCTGTTGCAGGCCATTTGGGGGAGTCAAGAGATGACTGTCCTCCGACCCCTCCAGACGAGCCCAGTGACATTGAAAACTGGAGAAGGAGGGACTCTCAACGCAGAAACTTCAGGCCCTAAGCATTCAATACTTAGAATGGAGGACCCTGGGATCAGATCATCATTTATGAGAGCTGGACAGTCCAGGAAACCAAGAGACTGATATCTCTGGTTCCTAAACCGCATAAGGGGGCTCGTCAGAAAACTCAGATTATATATAGGGAAACATCCATTGAGATCGGAGAGGGAAGGAGAGAACAAAACTCAGTAACCCATTAGATGGGGGTAGGAGTCCTATCCTCGTCCCTCTTCGAAGAACAAACCCATACGATCGGCTCTGAAACCCAAGGAGTCTAATCTATATTTCTTTCAGACAAAGACCATATACATAGAGAGACAGAGATTGGATATCTTGATCAATCAGTGCCTAGGCGGGCCATATCGATGTTTCATTGCATTGCATAAAAATCTTACACTGATCATGAAAGAGAAATGCAAGACAGAAAGGTAAAAATCAAGACCGGAACTCTCCGGCTACAGTTGATAAATCGAGAAAGGACTCGCTATATTACATCAGATAAAAGAAAAACATGGAGGAGGGGAGGGTGGAGCATTGACTCCTCTCCCTCCCCAGTGCCCACCTGGAGCTTTCCTTCTTCTTCTCTTCTCTGTTGGTTGAAAGGGGGGGGTGGCTCTTGCTCTCCGAACGGGACTCCCTCTCTATCTTTCTATTGCTCTATCTTTTCTTTTTCTTTCTTCCGATCGATCCCCTTTTTCTCTCGATCCCCTTTTTCTATCTGGCTTGACTTTTTCTCTTCTTCTTCCCCCTACTTCTTCTCAGCCGCCTCCTCTCTCTTTTTTCTTCGAAGGGAGGGGGTTTTATAACCCTTTTCCTCTTCCTTCTCGGCAGGCACCTTCAAGGCGCGCTTGAGGTAAGCTTCCCGGCGCGCTCGAATTTGGTCTCTCGGCGCCAGTATCTGGTCTTCGACATGGGCTTTCGGCGCCACCTTCATGTAGGCCCACTTGGGGTTTCTTTAAGTATATCATCACCCCAAAGGGTCTATCCTCTATGAAACATCTTGTATTGAAATCATGATTGCAATTTTCATCAGTCCGCAGTCGGGGTTTTATCAGTCCGTAGACAGGGGTTTTATCAGTCCGTAGACAGGGATTTCATCAGTCCGCAGACAGGATTTTATCAGTCCGTAGACAGGGATTTCATCAGTCCGTAGACAGGGTTTTATCAGTCCGTAGACAGGGATTTCATCAGTCCGTAGACAGGGTTTCATCAGTCCGTAGACAGGGTTTCATCAGTCCGTAGACAGGGATTTCATCTTATCAATATCGTCACTCGAATGACGACGAGCTCGGACATCAGCCTTAGTCTGGGAAGACCTCAGCCGGGTGCATAATCTGTGGAGACGATTCTTCTTCTGCTCTATCTTCTCAGGAGCCTTTATCATCTTCATCTGCCGGTGCTGGCTTCATCTTTATCTCATATTACTCCCGTCAGTAAGTCGACATCTGACTTACCCTGACATATCGTCTGTGACTTCTTGGACGAAGCAGTAGTACAGCTCTTCTTAAAGGGCTGGAAGATCTCATTAGTCGAGTGACTGCTGCTTTATCAGTGCTGCCGTCTGAGTGACATTGGCACCGGACATCAGCTTTGGTCGACAAGGGCTTTAGCCGGGTGAAAGGTTGATAAGCTTCATCCTTAGTCTTTCGCTGTTGGTCAGATCTTCTTTTCAATTATGCTTCCACCCTTGTTCATTTTCCGGGTGTCAACACCAAGCTATAATAGTATGGCAGAAAAAGTTCAATGTACTAGGAAAGGCATAAGAATCAAGCGACCATTGTTCATGAATAAGCACAAAGGAGGCATGCAACTCCAGCAAATGCTTGTAACGCAATAGCAAGAAATACAGACATCCAATATTTCTTCTAGATGATACTTGGCATGGTTTAGGGAGATTAATTTGATCTTAATTTCTTAGCCCATCTTAACTTGCTAACAGAACAATAGAACCAAAGTAGACGGCTCCTTTCAGGAGCATAAATGAGTTTTGTGGGGTTCTAAGATGTTTTGAGGTATTTTGGGTTACAAAAGCATACTTTGGTAATTTTGCAAGGTTCCACGGTTTAGGGATACTATGGTCATTTCAGGGTATGGGTGCTTTGGTTCATTACGGCTCTGACAGACTAACAAACAAATTATTACAGACCACACTGATAGACCATCTTAAGCCACAGATGAATAAGCATTAAACATGTCCATATGACACAAACATGACAGGTTATGTATGAATATAGAACCCAAATGATTACAGTATTTAACATGGCCAGCGTATAGCTAAAAGCATGTTTAGAGAAAGGCTCATTTTCAACATCATGTTAATGGTAATATGCAAAATGCCATCAGAATAAAAGGATGACTCGCAGTAATTGTTGTGCGTAAAACTTTCTTTTCTCTGATGATGATGCCCAATCACATACTTTGATACATATTTTTCTGAATAGATAGATTATTCAGTTTGTCACAAAAGCATAGCTACTATTCTGCTTTTCACCTTTTATATGATTCTATCATGAATGGGATAACACTAAAACTGGGTAATTAAGAATTGCTTGCCTCTCATGGACAACAATATAGCTGGAGTATCCACCTTTTGTAACTGTACCATCCACATCGACACCGTTAAAAGTATAAACACCCTTTGAACAATGAACTTCAAGTTTATCATTGCAATACTCGCATTGTCGACAAGAGTTAACATATGTCCCAACACCAACATGGTCACCCAGTCTTAAAGTTTTGACATTGGAGCCAATCTCCTTCACAATGCCCACGATCTCATGCCTAAAGAATGAAAAGAATCAAGAATAGCATACCCATTTGACAATGTTCCACAAGGGAATGAAAGATACATGCACATTACATCATATTGAAGAAACAATAGAGAATAATAGACCGATCCATAGTTCAATGTTTTCACTTAGTGATGGACATAATCAATTTAGCTATGACCATTACTATAAGCTTTAAAAGAATCAACCGTGACAAATAGCCAATTACCTGGTGCAAACTGGATAATATAAGCATAGCTCTATACCACTATTTCACACGGAATTAAATTCAAAGGAGGGCGGGATCGTGGACCTGGATGGGGCAGGCCGGAGGAGAAAGAGAGCGCAGGAGGGCTTGAGCAAAGGAGGTGGAGGTAGGGGCAGAGGGGGAAGGCACGGGGGGAGCAGCAGAGGGATAGGGTGGGCGTGGCTGGGGGTCCAGGGCACAGGTGGACAAGGGATCGTCCACAGAAGGTGGCAGCCCACCGTCGGGGCCGTTAAGGGCAACAAGGGGTGGCAGGGGGGCGGCAGCGACGGCCGACGGGAGGCGGCCAGAGACCGGAGACGGGGGGGATCACGGGGACGGCGACGGACGAAGGGGGGCCATCGCGAGAAAACAGGGTGTCGTTCTCGCCCGGCGTCCCGTCAAGGGCGGGGAACGTGGAGGCAGGGGGCGTTGCGCAAGGAGGCAGGCTGAAGCATCACTCAACAAATTGGCACAGTCAACACGTGGGAGAGAGGACGCAGCGGTTTCCGCCAATGGTTGCGGGCCAAAGTGGACAAGAACATGTCGACCAGAGACGCCGGACTGCACCGCCGGTAGAGGAAGGTCTTCATCGGCGTTACGCTGGGAGGAGGACGAGCCAGCACGGAGGGGCCCTAGGCCGTTGAGAACAGACGGCAGAGGGGGGGGAGAAAACACGTCCGTGCAGCCAAGGCGAAGAGAAGCGGGGTGGAGAGCGGCCTCGACGGTGGAGAGGGAAGGGCCAACGGGAGGGCCACCGGTGGGCGGAGGCGCGCCTGCAACGGACGAAGGAGGAGGCCTAGGACCAGCGGCGGAGGCTGCGGCAGCCAAGGAGCAAGCAACAAGAGGCGGGCGACCGAGGGTAACCACAAGGCCAGGCTGGACAGCAGGGGACTCGACCGCAGCGCAGGGGACGCCAGCGGCTGGGAGCGAGGTCGGGGAGGGCAGACCAGAGGAGGGGGGGAGGCAAAGCTCCTCCCCCCCCACCACCAGCCATCGCCGGTGCTCAGGAGGCCGCAGGGATTACCAGCCGTGCCTGAGGCGCAGGCATCTTAGCCACCACTTGCCGGTGTCTCCCACGCCGGAGAAGCTGAAGGGCGCGACGCCGATGGTCTCCGCGCCGGAGGACGCCCCTTCGGGCGGCGCCAGCTGATCAGGCGGCAGCGGCTGGATGTAACACGCTCATGTCTAAGTAGATAAAGTTGCGCTGCTCCGTCTCCATCGGATGCCATTCTCCATGCGTGGGTTGACCGTGAACGAGAGAGGGGGAGAGGCGGTTACAACTATCTCCACGCCCCCTAAACATTCGCCTCTCCTCTCTACCTCTCTCCTCTTCCCCTTCTCCCGACTTAATTTTTACTGTCACAATAAGAAAAAGGAAGTTGGAGATATCTATACAAGAAAACATAGAAAGAGAGAGAGTGTGGAAACGCGCGGCGGCTGCTCTGACGGTTGCGAGCTCCCAAAGTCATTCTTCTGTAAACGGAGATTCTTCTTCCTAATGAAAACACAGGTTAGGAGATTCTTCTTCCTAATGAATGGGATAACACTAAAACTGGGTAATTAAGAATTGCTTGCCTCTCATGGACAACAATAATGGACAACAATATAGCTGGAGTATCCACCTTTTGTAACTCTACCATCCACATCGACACCGTTAAAAGTATAAACACCCTTTGAACAATGAACTTCAAGTTTATCATTGCAATACTCGCATTGTCGACAAGAGTTAACATATGTCCCAACACCAACATGGTCACCCAGTCTTAAAGTTTTGACATTGGAGCCAATCTCCTTCACAATGCCCACGATCTCATGCCTAAAGAATGAAAAGAATCAAGAATAGCATACCCATTTGACAATGTTCCACAAGGGAATGAAAGATACATGCACATTACATCATATTGAAGAAACAATAGAGAATAATAGACTGATCCATAGTTCAATGTTTTCACTTAGTGATGGACATAATCAATTTAGCTATGACCATTACTATAAGCTTTAAAAGAATCAACCGTGACAAATAGCCAATTACCTGGTGCAAACTGGATAATATAAGCATCATCTGGCTATATTAACCGTCAGAAAGAAATGGGTTTTAGTGAAGCTGGAGGTGGTACAACAAAGATTGGGGGGGGGGGGGGGAATATGTAACTTGCTAAATGATGTACTAAAGAAAGAAGGTATCTTTCTACCCGACTAAATTCCTAAAGCATAGATTTGGAGGCTATTTTCATATGTAACCCAAGAAGGTGTTATGTATTACCTGGCAAAAGTCTATACCACTATTTCACGCTGAATTAAATTCAAAAGTATAAATATGCATTTGTTGCTATTTAAGTAGCATGCGCATTATTAATTCCGCGAACTTAGGTTTAACAGACAATTTAGGGTTCAGGCGTTGAACATTCCCCACCGACCGCAGTCGATGTTTATTTACATCGGACGAAATTCGAACACCCTTGATTAACTGTCGAAGAAGTCATTGACCTCCCATATTGGTCAGGATGCTAAAGATATATTCGCGTAAGCGCTAGCAAACAAACTTAGAAGGAATGTTGTTTTAAATCAGATTTTGGCATGGTTTGGTACTGTCTCGGGTTTAGCACAGTTTGACATTGGTGAGAGTTTTGGCACAGTTTGACACTGACGAGGGTTTTGGCACAATTTGACACTGGCAAGGGTTTGACACAATTTGGCACTAGCGAGGGTTCTGGCATAGTTTAGCAATGACGAGCGTTTTAACACAATTTGGCATTAACGAGGGTTTTGAGTGCGTCATTATTCGAACTAATCGGCATTGGTCTTGGCTTTGTTGACCGGGCAGGTGTGAGAGAGATGACTTCACAATTTACTGAAAGTTCGGGATATTTTTGTAATCTTGAAATACTTCATTGATACTTCACTGATAACCATCCCGCAAGACTTCATATGGGGGCATTTTAAACCCAATTTCACAATTTACATAAATCGCTTGATATTTCCACATTTGCACCGATCCCTAGGCCTTTGTATAACCATAGTGGCATTTTCATAATTTTGAAAGTTACAAGGCTTTCTCCATAGAACTAGCATGCTCTCAAGACAAATTTGCCTAAGTGCCGTTAAAGGGACATTTTTGTAGCATACCCTCGCTCAAGGCACTAAAAGGCAAAAGCCAAAAAAATCAGACCGTTTTCGTGCGCTCCTTGCTTGGCTCGCTCGTTGCTTCTTGGCTACTCCCTTGTGTTCCTTACTTGGTTGCTTCTTCTGTGTGCCTATTGTCATGTGTTTTTGGTTGTGTTCTTCATTGTGGGTTTGAAGACCCTTGAGCCCCTCTTTGACAGAGGGATAGATAAATGGAGGGATATTCTCCTTAGAGTAGTATGTCCCTTCACTTAGTCTCATTTACTTTGATAAGTAATGGATTATTATTTTGAGATAAAAAGGTTATCTCCTCTCTTATTACATTTAATGTGACTGTATACAGAGATGAAAAGTGAGTTAACTATATAAATTGACTTAAATGTCCCTATCTTTCCAAATTTACAACTAATGATTCTAAAATTATTTTATTTATATATTACATCTTCTATTTCTGATATATTTTAATAAATTCTATAAAAATAAATTTAACAACACAATAATAAAATATTTGATATTAATATTTTTTACTAATACTAATTAAAAACTATAAACTAAAACCATTGTTTACGTATTTTACTGTTCACATTCAATTTTTAAATTTTTAAATTTTTTATTAGATTTTATAATAAAAGAAATTTATTGTCAAAATAATAAAATATTTTATACAAATATTTATTACTAAAACTAATTAAAAAATAAAAACAAAAAACATTGTTTGCGAAATTTACTGTTCACCTTCAATGTTTTAAAGTGTTTTTATTTTTTAACTATTTTTATTAGATTCAATACAATAAATTTAACATCAAAATAATAAAATATTTGATATTAATAATAATTATTAATACTAATTAAAAACAAAAGCAAAAAATGTTATTTACATAATTGACTGTTCACCTTCAATATTTTTTAGTTTTTTTATTTTTTTAACTATTTTTATTAGATTCCATAAAATAAATTTAAGGTCAAAATAATAAAATATTATATATTAATATTTGTTAATACTACTAATTAAAAACCAAAAGCATTGTTTATGTAATTTAATGTTCACCTTCGATGTTTTTATTTTTTAACTATTCTTATTAGATTCTATAAAATAAATTTAATGTCAAAATAATAAAATATTTGATATTAATATTTACTTATACTACTAATTAAAAATCAAAAATGAAAAATGTTCTTTACGTAATTTATTATTCACTTTCAAAGATTTTATGTTTTATTTTTAAACTATTTTTATTAGATTATATAAATTAAATTAAACCTCAAAAGATAATAGGAAACATCACTGGGTGGCCTGGAGCATCTTGCAAAAGCCGCAGAATGAAGGTGGGCTTGGCTTCAGAAATTTTGAGCAGGTTCAAGTGGCTCTAGCATGCAAGCAAATGTGCATATTTTACATGGGTCCACTTTATGGTCATTGTATGCAAGGCAGCGATTTCTGAAGAAGCACTATATGGATACTAACCTTCCTTTCCCTGCAGGCATGCCTGTCAGGACTTACAATCAAGCAAAAAAAAATATTAACTCAGAATTCTAGGTGGATAGTGGGGAATGGGAGCAACACTGATTTCCTCAGAGATATTTGGATTGGCGATGAACCGCTATTGAACTATATGCATTCTGAAGCAGGGGATATTAGCTCTCCGGCTCCTATGATCTCGGTTAGGGAAATGGTCATGGATGATACGCATCCACTATGGAGCAGGTTGAGCATTAATCGATGCTTGATTAAAGTCGAGTTGGAGAGTGAGGAAGATGTTTGTGTATGGGCACCCACCCCCTCTGGAGAATTTAGTGTCAAAACGGCTTATGCCCTAGCTCGGCCTAATGGAACTCGAAGGAGCGCATTCATGAAGATCTGGCAGCGGACGATCTCCCCAAGGGCGGCAATGTTCACATGGAGATTGCTATATAGAGCCGTGCAGGTTGACAGCAGAGTTATGGACTGCGGAATCTCAATTGCCTCAAGGTGTAATTGCTGTAGACAACCTAACCATGAAGACCTCAACCACCTTTTCACTACTTGCGACTTGGCAAAAGCAATGTGGCGTTGGCTGGTCCTCTTGATTGGTAACAGGAGCCACAGCAACCACATCACAACACGGTGCTGGAGCATTATATCTAATGCTAACTCTAAGTCGGCTTTTCAGTTTGTGGGTTTATATGCCTTTGTGCTCATGATATGGGAAATATGGAAGGCTAGATGCTTGGCTCGGTTTGAAGGGCAAATAGTGAGCCCAGAGAGACTCCAGCGGAGTATATGTATGCAGATACAACAGGCTTTGGACAGTACGGTATTCTCAAAGCCCATCTCAGCAGAGGAAGCTAAAGTTTTACATCAGTATAATCTAAGGCCCCGGGTGAAGATTAAAATGCCTCTGGTTGTAACACGGACTCTGGCTAAGGAATATTTTACTCTGCATGCGGATGGTGCCTCTAAAGGTAGCCCAGGTATATGTGGAGGCAGAGGTTGCATCAGGGATACCTATGGCAATTTCCATATTGGATTTGCTTTCTTTTATGGGGTGGGGAACAGTCTAATTGCTGAGACGAGAGCCTTATATGATGGCCTCTACATAGCCGCTCGCTATGGGTTCAGATTATCGGCTATTTATTCAGATTCTGCACTCTTGGTTCAGGCTATTCAAACCAAGAAGGCGCCCAGCTGGGAGGTGTTGGTGTGGTGGCGGAGAATTTCAAAACTCCTGGGCAATAATCCAGTACATCATGTGCATAAAGAGGGGAATAAAGTGACGGATTCCCTAGCCACTCATGCCAAAACTTTAGCTCAGAACACAATATTTAAGAATCCAGCGGAGCTGCCCTTGCCGACGAGAGGTGCTGTGGTGCTGGACAAGGCTGGCCTTCCGAGCCTTAGATTCTCTCATTAGCTGCTGTCTGTGGTGTGGCTAACCAACTGTAGAACAGGGGTATGCCCCGGTGATACTGTATGCATGGTTCTTTATAATGGAATAAAGTGGAGCAGTTTAATTGAAAAAAAATTAAACCTCAAAATAATAACATATTTTATATTAAGATTATTAATATTACTAATTAAAAATCAAAAGAAGAATTTTTTCCATCGATTATCTATTGAGAGAGAGAGAGAGAGAGAGAAGCATGATAGTCAAAATATCCAGGTTAGATGAAGGGTTATCTTTCAATCTAACTTGAATATTTGTATCCCTCTATCAAACTAAAAAAGGAACCAAATGGAGGTTATCCCCGGGACAAGTGGGGGATAACTCCCTATCAAAGCGGGGCTGAGGGAGTATTTATAGGGACTGGCTTGGGATTGGGCCACCCCGGACCGGGTGTGAGCCAGTTTAGGCCCACCTAAACCAGGTAGAAGCATAAAACACCCACCCGGACCGGGTGGGGAGGCTTCCGGGCCCACGCGACAGGGTGGGGAACTCCCCGGCCCACCACACCGGGTGGGGAGGCTCCCAGGCCGACCCAAACCAGGTGAGGGCACTCCCCAGCCCACCCGGACTGGATGGGGTGGGCGGAACACCCACCCGGACCGGGTGGGTGCTGCGAAGGCCCCACCCAGACCGGGTGGGAGCCGTGGAGAGCCACCCCGTCCGGGTAGGTCCCTGCGGGGCCCCACCCAGTCCGAGTGGGCCCTTCGTGGGGGTGGGGGATGCCAGATGCAGCAGCCACTTCCGGCGGTGATACTGGCAGTGGTGGAGGTGGCATCACCCGGCGGGAGGACCGCGGAGGAGTCGGCCTCTGTGAACTGGCGGGGGATGGGCGGAGCAGCAAGGAGAGGGGGGAGTTGGCGGAGGTGGAAGGGGGGAGCCTCGCCAGAGCGGCAAGGAGAGTTGGGGGGATCGTCGTAGGTGGGAGGTTGGCCAGAGGGGGCGAGGGGGGCAGATGTGGGGGAAGCCAGATGCGGCGGGCGGTGATACTGGTGGTGGTGGAGGTGGCATCATCAGGTGGGAGGACCGCGAAGGAATCGGCCTTTGTGAACTAGCGGAGGGTGGCGCCAGTGTTGCACAGGGATTGGAGGTATGCCAGGTGGGCAGCAACGAACCTGGCGCGGCACTCCACCAACTACTTCATCAGTCACCACCTCTCCCGGCACAGCTGCATCGCCTCCTCCCTCTCCACCTTCAAGTACACGCACCTCATTCTCCTCCAGAATACAGTAGCATAACAAGGGAGAGGGGGGGTTGGCCTACGATGGGAGGCAGGGTGGGGGGCGGAGGAGGAGGGAGAGGGGAGGCTGGCCAATGGTAGGAGGGAGGGTAGGGGATCTCTGTAAAGAGAGGGGTTGGCCGACAGTGGGAGAGGGGTCTCCCCAGAGCAGGAGGTGGGAAGGGGGGGCCTCGTCAAAGGTGGGAGGGGGAGTGGATGGGGGGGAGGGAGGGCTCTCTCTCTCTCTCTCTCTCTCTCTCTCTCTCTTACGATGGGAGGCAGGGTGGGGGGGCGGAGGAGGAGGGAGAGGGGAGGCTGGCCAGTGGTAGGAGGAAGGGTAGGGGATCTCTGTAAAGAGAGAGGGGCTGGCGACAGTGGGAGAGGGGTCTCCCCAGAGCAGGAGGTGGGAAGGGGGGGCCTCGTCAAAGGTGGGAGGGGGAGTGGATGGGGGGAGGGAGGGCTCTCTCTCTCTCTCTCTCTCTCTCTCTCTCTCTCTCTCTCTCTCTCTCTCTGTGTGTGTGTCTGTGTGTGTGTCTGTGTGTGTGTGTGTGTGTGTGTGTGTGTAAGAGTATTTTAGATATTTCACTACACCTAACGGTGATAGATGACATATTCCATGGAATATTCGCCAACTATCGACGGCAATAAACCATAGTGGTACAATCGCAACATTTAAAGCTAAATGGAGGATATTCTTGATAATATGCTCAAATGAGAGGTATATTTGGCATAACTGATATTTAAAGGGGTATATATGCAAAAAAATCCTAAAAGAAAAGAGGAATATACAAGTGTAGCTAGTAACATCTCAAAAAAATCCCTGCACAAAAGAGACCACCCACACCAAGAGGGAGTGGTCGGCACTAACCCCCTAAAAATCAAAAATGGAAGAATTGTGAGAGTTCACATTAAAAAGTAGCTCCGCCCATTCTCTCACTCTTTCACAAATAAAAGAAACCACTCTATACGCAGCCCTAGCTTCTCCTATAAAGGATCTATTGTTCCTTTCACCCCAAAAGTAGCACGATGGATCAACCACCAAGTAAGCTATCCCCTTTGAGATTCCATCTCCTTGCCAAGGGCCAATCAAAAGATAGACACTCTCTTGCATGTCAATGGCAGATCGAGTCCTCCCTATGACTTTAGTCCACACCTTTCGTAAGAAGGAACAACCTGTAAAGTGATGACTCAACATCTCAAATAAAAGGAGCAATCCTATATTCCTGTCACAAGTAGGCAACATGCCATGGAGATCCTCTAGATAAAGAGGTTCACCTTCAAAAAACTCCTACGACCCCAAACCTGTGAAGTAAAGTTATGATGCAAACCTCCATTAGATATGCATGAATAAGCTGACCTAACTGAGAAGCAGCCCTCCTTATCCCACCTCCACCACCAATGGTCCTCTGTATCTACCTTGGGAACAAAATTAAGAAGGAAGGTAAGTAGACCCTCTAATTGATCCATCTCTTCTGGCCTGAGATTCCTTCTAAATGTCAATGCCCACACCCCTCCTGATAGCTGAAAGTCAAAAGACCAGGATACTAAGGCCAAAGGAGTTGCAGTAATAATAAAGAGTCTCGAGAAAGACGCCTCAAGGGTGAAGTCACCACACCATCTATCTTTCTCAAATAAACATCTATCCCCCCTACCTAAGCAGACCCGGACACTTGAAATGATGAAATCCCTGATTGACAAGAAACCTCTTTAGATGAGTGAAATACTATGATGAGATGCCGGTGTCATGTCCCAAACCCTTGCTCTACCATAATACCTCTGTCTGATGACTTGAGCTCACAAGCTATAGTCTCCTCCCCCCAGCTTCCACAACCACTTGCACAAAAAAGTCAAATTGAAATCCCTAATATTTTGATACCAAGCTCTCCCATGTCTTTACTTTTATAAACCCTACCCCAGGATATGTCATGCCAACCCCAGCATCTCTCACCACTACCATACTAGAAGAATCTCGGTTGAGTAGACTCAAGTTTTTTAGCAACTGTCTTTTAGATCCGACAGATAGATAGGAAGCAAATGGGCAAGTTGTCTAGCATTGATTTGTAAAGCACCAATCTCCTCCCATATGAGAAGAGCCTGACCTTCCATCCAGCAAGTCTAGACTCATATCTCTGCATAATGGGCTATCACTTATTGCAAAGGAGAGCCCTTGGAGACAGCGGGAGGCCCAAATAAGAGAGAGAGACTATTCTTATTTAACAACCCAAGATGAATGCCGCCCTCTCAAGAGCTACCTCTATGTTCACAACCACCACGAGGCTCTAGCTGAAATTCACCTTAAGGCCACTAACCTCCTCTAATAGCTCTAACATCAACCTGGCCGAAAAAAACTGAGACTCATCCTCTACTAGGAATAAAATGGTGTCGTCCGCATACTGCAAATGAGTGATGGTGTTGCCACCTGGTCTGACCTATTCTCATGTTGAAGTGCAAGTAAACAAGATGTTCCTTTAAAGATGAGGAATATTGGTCAAGCCTGATAGAAGAGATTTTACATCTTTATGCATGCACACATACACAACTTTTCTGAACTATAGCCATCATATATATGTATCTTATTTCTGTATTTCAGTAAAATAGAATCAGTCATATTTCAGTAAAATAGAATCAGTCACTTCTCTTCTTCCTTGAAACAAGTTTCTGAAAATTATTAGTGAAAGTTAGAAGACATACCCAGGAACCAAAGGATACTTTGAATCCCCAAGCCAGTTACGTGACCAGATGACATCAGCATAACAAACACCACAATGTGTTATTCTCAATGAAACATCATCGGGTCCAAGAACCCTGCACGATTATTTACACCTAAGAAATACATAGATTAGCTCATTCATATGCTAATACCGGTAAGATAGGGATTGACAGTTAGACAAAGATCACTTCTAGATATTCTCAAGCCATTAAAATTTATAAGCAACTGTTATGACACTTCAAAAGGGCAAATATGAGCTAAGCCGACCTAAGTAGGAGAAAAAGCAATTATAATATGGTGGAGGTAAAGAAGAGCTTGGTTGGGTTCACTGCTAAGGTGGATTTGATGTATTTGGATATACACAACTCCACAAACTCTAACTTCAAGGAGCCCCAATCCTTTCTCAATCTGGCATGCCCATGTTCTTGGTGGATTAGGAACAACATTTCCCAAGCCTCTGGCCAAACCTAATTCAGACATTAAAACAGTGTTATTGAGAATCCATAGAAGCATAGAGCAGAAACAAGAGCAGTAATAGGGATGATATGCAACAAGGAATGTTTTCTTCTAGCTCAGCCTTGTAGGACAGGGAGAAAGATCATTTGTTGAAGCAGATTTGATGGAAAACTGGCAAATCTTGCTTTTGCGTGGGGATCAATAATAGAAAATAGCTTTCACCATTTTCTCAAAGGAGTGTACTAATGCTCCAACATGGCATAACGGAAACTTTTTTACTTTTCTTTTCTTTCAGGGATATAGAATTTAAATAGGAAGAAACTTTCATTGAGAGATTAGAGAAATCATTTTTCCTTTTCTGATCATTCAGTTACCTTGGTAGCAGATTTTAACTCAATCTCATTATGAGTATAGTCCTACCTTTTTTATAAAAATGGCAAGCAAGCTCCAAGAGATAAAAAATGATAAATTAATAAATTAAGGGTATTATTTTTCACTCGATGCTATACCATATGTACATTAATCCTAACTATCTAATAACTTCTTTAAGATGACACCCAAGTGTAGAAGTTTTTATTTCTCAGTCAAATTCATTAATGAGGATACTTGTCAGAGTCCTAGTCCCATATACCTTCATTTTATAGATAAATTGAGAAGTCCATTAATCATGCTAAGAACACTAATGCTTACTAACATAAAATTTTCCTCAGCATTTACCTGAACAACAGTCGAGGACATCAAGGTGGCAACTATTTTTTTCTCCTTAGTACCAAAGAGAAAAGAAATACAATGAGGTAACTTGTACACACCTACGGTTGAATCTGTACGGGGAAAGAAGTCATGAAGCATCTCTGGCTGCCCACCCCAGACAGTCCTCGACATTTCGAGTATCCATGTTTGAGTGTCCCTTTCACAATGTAAAATATGGACATAAAATATTAAACACGTCAATAGAATTATTTATTGGCAAGAGAGTCAGTAGACAGACAGGCAAACACTTTCAAAATGTGAAATTCATAGGTTATGCTGCTCATGCAAAAAGAATTTATGTGCAAAGCATGGTACATGTTAGAGCTGGCAAACTCTGCATTACTTCTGAATAACTTGACAGAACATCGGAAGTTTCACACAGGTAAAACAACAACCCGGAGTGGCAACTTGCAAGTCACATGGCCACATTGATATCAACTAGTACAATTTGTTGAAGAAAGTTACTTTGCAAATATTTCATTTAGGCTGCTCTCAGGGAATGCTCTATGGTGGTCGTTTGGGCAGGGGCAGTCTGGCAGATTCTCCCGGTAGTCCGACTACCTATTTTTTCCTTCCATCAGGAGAGGAAAGCATAGGAGCTAAAGCATGAGTGAATGGTGAGACGCAAGGTGATGCTGACATGTCAACCATTCCAAATTCTCGACTTTGAGAGGACGTGAGAGTTTTATGATATGGCATGAACAGGAAAATTTATATGATTCAACAAAAAATTACCTGAGAAAATAAAAGACTAACAAGAACAGGGAGTTATGATAAGTGTAGATCGTGATAAATCCACACATGAACATGGGGAGTTTTAAATAAGAGAAAAAATATATGTGGAGATGATGATATGAAGATAATGAAGCAAATAAGCACGTGGTGCTATGGAGGAGGGTGATCGCCAGAGGGGTTACCTCAATAACAAATAAAGAAGATCGAGAATACCTGGTGGAAAATTGAACGCGGGATAGATTGTGAATTCCTTCCTCCGCCTTCAATCGGCCGGCCGATGAAGGGGGTTTTTCCTTATTGATTATCCTTGCAAAAATAAGACAAAATAAACAAGAAGGAGATCAACCAAGTGCACGTAGTATCAATCCAAAGATGACATGAAGATAAAAAAAGGACAAAAACATGCGCACCTTATTTTTTTGGTTTTTTTTAAAACCCCTAAAGAGGAATTAGGGAAAAGAAGAGATATGTGATGAAGCTAATGCAAACGTAAAAGAAGAAGAGACAATGATGATGATGGAACTAATGCAAACGCAAAAAGACGAACCCAGTGGTGATCGGTTGATGAAGACGAAGCAACACAGAAAAAATAAAAGAAAACCATGCTGTCCCTGACGACAGTAAAGGGAAACAAGGTGGACGCGGCCGGCTAGATGCAGAGGATGCAGAGGAAGCAGAGCCCCTTCAAACAATCGCACAGGTGGAAGACGGAGCTCTGTAACCTGTAAACTGTAAACCTCTGTTTGATTTGAATTCTCTGACCCGTCTAACCTCTTAACCTGTGAACTCTTCAACCTCTTGAACCTCTGCCTCGATCGACCAGAGCATCCTTTTATAGGATTTCAATCGAAGATAAGCTCAAATTTGGGAAGATAAGGATAGGCAATGATCAAAGAAGGCATGACTCTAGCTCCAATTCGAGCAAGGAGACCATTGGAGGCAGGGAACTCTTCGGGAAAGAGGAGTTAAAGTAGGACACGAAACGGAAAACACGACCTTGCGAAAGGCGTCAAATCCCAAATTGACGACCTTCATAAAGACGTTATTCAAAACACGACCTCCATCAAGGGCGTCACTTCTTGGATTTAATTTTGGCAATAAAACTTACTTTATATGAAAATTATGAGAACACGCCTATGATGAAGGCGTTAATTGAAAACACGCCCTGAGGAAGGAGGTTAATCAATAATTTAAATTAATTTTGAATTTATTTTGGAACCGGATAATACCAGGAATTGACGCCTTGACATTTAGTCGTCCTTTCTTGAGAAAACGCCCTAGATAAGGTCGCTATTTAAAACACGCCCCTCTTCAGGTCGCGAATCACAAAATGCAAGAACAAATCAAAACCACACACAAAAAGATAGAAAAACTTCATATTATGAATATATTGAAGTTCACTTTGGGGCGTCATCATAGTGACATGAGATTTGATCAACATAGCGTCAATTTTGACGTGTCTACAGTTTGTAGATCGTGATAAATCCACACATGAACATGAGGAGTTTTAAATAAGAGAAAAAATATATGTGGAGATGATGATATGAAGATAAAGAAGCAAATAAGCACGTGGTGCTATGGAGGAGGGCGATTGCCAGAGGGGTTACCTCAATAACAAATAAAGAAGATCGCGAATACCTGGTGGAAAATTGAACGCGGGATAGATTGTGAATTCCTTCCTCCGCCTTCAATCGGTCGACCGATGAAGGGGGTTTTTCCTTATTGATTATCCTTGCAAAAATAAGACAAAATAAACAAGAAGGAGATCAGCCAAGTGCACGTAGTATCAATCCAAAGATGACATGAAGATAAAAAAGGACAAAAACATGCGCACCTTATTTTTTTGGTTTTTTTTAAAACCCCTAAAGAGGAATTAAGGAAAAGAAGAGATATGTGATGAAGCTAATGCAAACGTAAAAGAAGAAGAGACAATGATGATGATGGAACTAATGCAAACGCAAAAAGACGAACCCAGTGGTGATCGGTTGATGAAGACGAAGCAACACAGAAAAAATAAAAGAAAACCCTGCTGTCCCTGACGACAGTAAAGGGAAACAAGGTGGACGCGGCCGATTAGATGCAGAGGAAGCAGAGGAAGCAGAGCCCCTTCAAACAATCGCACAGGAGGAAGACGGAGCTCTGTAACCTGTAAACTGTAAACCTCTGTTTGATTTGAATTCTCTGACCCGTCTAACCTCTTAACCTGTGAACTCTTCAACCTCTTGAACCTCTGCCTCGATCGACCAGAGCACCTTTTATAGGATTTCAATCGAAGATAAGCTCAAATTTGGGAAGATAAGGATAGGCAATGATCAAAGAAGGCAGGACTCTAGCTCCAATTCGAGCAAGGAGACCATTGGAGGCAGGGAACTCTTCGGGAAAGAGGAGTTAAAGCAGGACACGAAACGGAAAACACGACCTTGCGAAAGGCGTCAAATCCCAAATTGACGACCTTCATAAAGACGTTATTCAAAACACGACCTCCATCAAGGGCGTCACTTCTTGGATTTAATTTTGGCAATAAAACTTACTTTATATGAAAATTATGAGAACACGCCTATGATGAAGGCGTTAATTGAAAACACGCCCTGAGGAAGGACGTTAATCAATAATTTAAATTAATTTTGAATTTATTTTGGAACCGGATAATACCAGGAATTGACGCCCTGACATGTAGTCGTCCTTTCTTGAGAAAACGCCCTAGATGAGGTCGCTATTTAAAACACGCCCCTCTTCAGGTCGCGAATCACAAAATGCAAGAACAAATCAAAACCACACACAAAAAGATAGAAAAACTTCATATTATGAATATATTGAAGTTCACTTTGGGGCGTCATCATAGTGACATGAGATTTGATCAACATAGCATCAATTTTGGCGTGTCTACAGCTGCCCCGCCTTGGCGTCTGCTTTGCAAGGGAGTGAGACGAAATGAAGGTGAAAAGTGCAACAAGCGGAATGAAGTGGAGTGAACTGATAAGGAGACGCCAAGGTGTGATGTGACACGCCTCAGACACTAAGCATTGGAAATCTTTCCAAGATTCAAAGCGAAACAACTCCGAGTGATTCCAAGGAAGCATCGATTTGCTGGATAAAGGAGATTTAAACTAAACAAGTAGAAATGTGCGCATGGCACGATAAGGAAAGACCATTGGAGAGCGGTTACCAGCCAATGTGGACGTGCTACAACCAAGGTAGATTTGTAGAAAAATAAAGAGAATTGAGATGGAGATCCAACAAAGGGACATTTTCAAGGAATCAGCCTGAGCGGCTTCAGATAGAATAAAGTACTTGATTTGGAGTGGAATATCTCATGTCAACTCAATCAAGAGCGAGTGACCTTCATTATTGCCTTAATATGAAGATTTTCAGTATGAAGCTCAAAGTCCTACATAATGCATGCTGGGCTAAAAGAAAAGATTAAAACAAACTAAGAATATAGAAAATAATCCAGGATAATATTGCTAAGCCATCCAGATTTGGTCAAGAATCCAAGTTTCTGAGCTGACACTAAGCCGAAGCCCGTTTGTCCACGCATCAACTCAGAAAATGGAACCATCGTCCCAGACCTTGAACGACTCAACTGCCTATCCGTGTGATCATGATTCTCCTGGAACTATCACTATTTTTGATGAAGGGGAACTCAAATTCCAGGTTCATCAGAACCACAAGGTCCTTGATATACTATAATAGCGTAGATACCATATAGTAAAAATGCTTACAGGAAAGAAATACAAGATGATGAGCGCGATGTTACTTCCACGAGCAACCCTAGCGTCTCGAAACCTGCACTCTGCTGCACTTGAAACTCATTAGTCCTCACATGATTAAAAAATAATCCTTAATTTCAAAAAATGATCATAAGTGCTTAATTAAAACAATTTCAATAAAATAAAAGCACTTAAGTGTAGACACGCCATTCTTGACCCCTCCTGAGAAAGTCTCATATTACTATATAACGCCCCGCAACGGCTTACGCATTTTGAATCACTCGAGTGCTTCCTTTTCTCGGGTCTTCTTCTGCCTTTTTCGGCATCCGGAATCGTCTCGTCACGGCATTCGGACGGCATCAACACCAGTCAGACGTATCAAGAGGTTCCGGAACCAAGATGTTGACTGCCGGGCGGCCGCTGAGTAGGACCCGGGTGGGTCTTAATGGGGGCGTCCAGGCCCCTGGACGCCCCCATATTTTTGATTTTATTTATTTCTTTTCTCAGGGCCTTAAACTAACTAAAAATATATATATTAATGGAGGCGTCCAGGCCTCTGGACGCCTCCATAAAAACAATAATAAAAAATGTTTGTAAAAAAGCCAGTTGGCATAAAAACACAAAAAAATAATAAATAAAAAATATATATTTGGAGGCGTCCAGGCCCCTGGACGCCTCCATAAAAATAATTATAAAAAATTAAAATGCCAGCCTGGGCACAAAAGACAAATAAAAAATAATAAAATAATATATTTATGGAGGCGTCCAGGCCTCTGGACGCCTCCATCAAAACCCTCACGGGCGCCGGCCACCGAACGACGGTTTGTCGTGTGTGAAAAAATCCAAAATCTGAATCACGAGACGCCACTCACAAAACCACGCGTTGTGCCAAACCGCGTGCGGCCGTCGTCGGCTTTCGGTGGACCTGCTTGAGGCGTCCGGGACCCTGGACGCCTCCACAAAAGTATTCCAAAAAAATCAATAAAAATAGAATAAAATATTATTTCGGCCCTGATGGAGGTGTCCAGGGTCCTGGACGCCTCCACCCTCCGGAGCTCTATAAATAGAGCCCCACCCCCTCAGTTCTGGGAGAGCTCAGAAGTGATCCGATAGGCTGCCGGAGCCCAGAGGCTACGGAGTCATTTTCTAACCCGTGGGTTCTTTTGTAGGTGGAGGTTCTGCCGGCTTCTCGGGTGCTCACGCTCGCGAGAGGAAGGTCGTCTTCATCCACCGCGCTTCCACGTCGTCCCCACGCTGCCGGAGCTCCGCCGGATTTCACCCTCGGCTCATCCAATAAGCCTTTTCTTCCCCTTTTTTCTTCGTAGTTCTTTTGCATTCATCATCTCGCATCCTCTATCCCCCTTCATAAGGGCGCCTCTTCTTTTATACTTCTTGCATCCATCATCTCATTTTCCTCCTACTCGAGTCCGAGAGGGGTTTAAAAGATAACACCAACCAGGTGTGTGTCTTGCCATCATTTCGTTATTTTTATCGCAAGGATTTGAATACTACACCTCCATCTTTCTAATCCACTTGTCATTTGTTTGTCGTTGTTTTGCAAGGGTAGCCGAGGAAAGCCCTCTCCGTCGGCCGGCCGGAGGGAGAGGAAGAAGCAACCCGCCATCTCCCGCTCTTGAGGTAGGCGCGATCACTTTCTTATTTTGGGGTCTTTCGGCCCCTGGCGATCACATCTTATTTTCGAGGCCGCGGCGAGTCACTTCCCCAATGGCCGTTTAAATTTCCGTTCTTATATTCTCTTTATACTCTGTTATATTCTGCTCATATTCTCGAGGCCGCGGCGAGTCACTTCCCCAATGGCCGTTTAAATTCCCGTTTTTATATGTTATATTCTTATCTATTCGTGTTCTCGAGGCCGCGGCGAGTCACTTCCCCAATGGCCGTTTAAATTCACGTTCTTATACGTTATATTCTTATCTGTTTGTGTTCTCGAGGCCGCGGCGAGTCACTTCCCCAATGGCCCTTTAAATTCCCACTCTTTGTATTCTCTCTATATTCTGTCATCTTATTATCTGCTCATATTCTCGAGGCCGCGGCGAGTCACTTCCCCAATGGCCGTTTCAATTCTTGTTATTTAATTTTTGCACCATTCCCGTCCCCCCGAGGCCGCGGCGAGTCACTTCCCGCTATGGCCGTTTAAACCCCATATTTTACTATATCACACTTGTCCCGCTCGCCCCGCCGGAGCAATCTCCCGTGGTGGCCCCTTCTCTCTCTTCTCTTATTTCTGTGTTGCAGCAAACAAACACCAAAAGAAAGAAAAGAGGAGCCCGCGCGCGCTCCGCGTCCTCTCCGCCCTTCCCCGAACCGCGTGACGTCGCTCACAGATTGGCGATCACGGTGGGACGTTGTTGTTGCTTCCTTTCGGCTACCCTTGCAAGTTCGGCACCACCCGTGCCTCTCCACCTTCGCGCCCGCGCGCGCCCCCGTCGTGCTCACGACAGCACCGTCAGTTTTGATTGGTTCTTTGTTTATTATATGTCTGTTATTTCTGTTGTTTTCCCACTCCATATATCTATCAGCATTCCATTGCATACATCCATTCCTTTTTTCTATCCTTTTTTTCATTTTTTGAGGATCACCCTTTCCCGGTGAAGGAAGGACTCTCCGTTTGGGAATTCCTCTCAACGGACTAGAATCTCCTACACTGGGACCTCCGTAAGTCCCCGACATCGAAGAATCTCCTCTTCGTTCACTGGGCTGGTTGTACCATTGAAGTTCCCCGGAGTTAGTCATTTCATTCGTGGTGAGACGAGAGACCCTAGCTGACACGGCGGTGAAACAAAAATAAACTAGGGTCCGCATTTTGTGTGAACTTCGGATCTCGTTAAAAACACAAAAAAAATCACCAAAATCAAAACACAAAAAAGGGCGTAAAGGCATCCACTTGTTTGATAATCTCTGCTACCTACTTGCTAGTGTATGTTTTTACGTTCTGGGAAAACTGTGAGCATGTCTCACGAGTCTTCTGAGGAAAACCACCCTAGTCGTGGTTTGACAGCCGACCCGCGAGTCTATGCTATGGACTCGGGTCCTTCTCATGACCCCTCACATGAGGTGCAGGTTATTGCCGGGGACACGTCCCTACCACAGGATATCTCTTCCTTACTGGGCGTCCTCGCCAACACGGAGCTTACCTCTGAACAGCTCCGGGCCTTCCAGGCCATTCTAAAGGGAAATCTGTTTCCCCCACGCCCCAGGAATCAACTCCGGCCATCGCACCTCTCCAAGAGTCCGTGCAGGCCATTCCATCTCCTTCATTGGCGCAAGCCATCCAGTCTCCCTCGCTTCAAGGTCAAGCGAGCCAACAACCACCCTCATTCCAGTTCCCGTCACAATCTCAAACTCCCGTTGTTCCCCACACGCCGCTTCAGCCAGGGCCAACTGTCGGCGGTCCGACAGCTCCCTCTCATTCGGGGTTCCCCCCTCAAGTCTCCGGGAGACAGTTTCTCCCCCAGTGGCAAGTGCCACCTTCACCCCCAGAGGAGCTTGCCCAATCGCTCCTCAATAGGTTCAACCGCATGGACGAGCAGTTTCAAAATCTGAGAAGGATGGTGGACGTGAAAGCCACCCCGGAGGTTGCTTTGCCAATCCTTCCCGTCATTCATCTTCCTCCCTCCGAAATGCCCACGTACCGCAGATACAATGGTACCGGCAACCCCTTCATTCATCTCAAGGATTTCATGTATGAGTCCTCTTACTGGCAAAACGATCAGAGGTCCCTGGCATACCTCTTTCGGAGATCATTGGATGGTCCCGCGCTTGAGTGGTTCTATTCTCTGGAGCCCCGCGAGGCCGAGAATTTTGAAATAGTCCAGAGAAGGTTCTTGCAGAAATATAGGGATAGGGTCGGTCCCTCACTCTCCATTACCGACCTAGTGGCCGAAAAGATGAAACCCGACGAGGATTTTGTCCGATATGCTGATAGATGGAGGTCTCTGGCGGAAAGAATAAGGGATACCCTCTCCGAGCCCGAACAAGTGAAGATGATTGTGTCTAATGCAACCCCACAGTTCAGACATGTCCTGGCCATGAATAAACTTACTACAATGGAGGAACTCTATGAAAGGGCCCGATACATCCAAACCCAGCTAAAAGACTCCCCCATCATGAACATGTTTGAGTCGCCGAAGCCCAAAGTGGTCAGAAAGACAGGCGCTGGTGTCCCGGGCGGAGCCACAGAAGGGGTCGTGGCAAATGAGCAAGTCAGTGCGGTCAACAATGCCAACTATGCAGTCAACCCAAGGCCTCCACAAATGCCCCGACTTCCCCTTCAACCAGGTCCTTTCCCTCTTCGTCCTCCACCCCAAAATAATCCACCCCAGGATAATATGCCTCCATTACGCCAACCCCAGCAACAACAACCACAACCTCAGCAACAACAACCACCGCTTCAGTACAACCAAGTTCCACCCCCGGGGAACTATGGTCCCCAACAGCAACAAAGGAGGCCGCTCGGTCCCAAGAGAGCCTACTATCCACCATTGCCAGAAACTTTAGCAGACATTTTTAATGCCCTCATGGCATCAAACCAACTCGCCCTACCCAGAGAAAGGCCCGCGTGGCCCCCCAATGTTGATACCTTCAAATACTGCGTCCACCACAGGCAGCCAGGACACACGGTAGATTACTGCTTCCATTTCAAAGATTACATTCATGATATGAATGATGAACATCAAATATATTGGGATGAGATGAGACGGTACGTCGCGGCTCTCAAGGCTAGGAGACCTCCTCAGAGGCCACAGCAGCAGTTACAACAACAGCAGCAGCAGCAACCACAACAACAACAACAGCCTCAGCAGGCCCCACAACAACAGCCCAACATGGGAATAATCCAGAATCCATTACCAGAGCACCAACAGCCCAATCATCAGGTTAACCCCATCTCCTCCTTCCCGGAAGTCGGGAGAGAGCAGGTGTGGCACCGGGAAAGTACCTCCATTCTTTCTACCTCCAACCCTATCGTCATGCAACCCCCTCACCTTGCCCGGGTAGCACCTCTCTCTCATCAACCCGCGTCAGTATCGCCTTCACCATTTCCACTACCATTACGCCCTCTCATCCGTACCCCGATCTCCTATCAACCGACACTCTCCACTACGCCTTCGCACCCTCTCATCTTCTCTCATTCCCCCACTTTACCATCCACCTCTACCACATTTACCCCTACGCCTTCTAAACCCCTTATCATCCGTCAACCATACATAACCCCGTCTTTCTCCACCACATCACCACTAATGCCTTCAAAACCACTCATCACCCACCATCCACCTCAAAACCCTTACCCGTTTCAAACCTTACCTCCACCTCCACCTTCCAAACCCCTTATCCTTCATAATCCGCGCGATATCCCATCTACTTCCGCCATACCTCCACCTAACAAACCCCTCATCAGAATCCCTGCTCCCGTCATCACCCCTGCTTCATCAACCATTCCTCCACTACTACCCCTCAAACCCCTGTTAAAACCCACTGCTACCCCCACAGAGGTACAAAAGCCGCAGGCAATGGTGCTCCGGAGTGGAAGGATTTTCCACAGGGTTTCCCCCCACAACAGTCAGAATCCCGAGCAATCTCAGCCAGAGAAGGATAATGCAGAACAACCAGAAAGAGCTATCCCTGGAACACAGTATGATCTATTGAAACACTTGGACAAGACACCTGCCCGGATCTCCATCCTAGAGCTACTTCAAAGATCCACATCCCACCAGGCGGCCTTGATGGAATATCTTCAAAAGGTCATGGTTAATGAAGACCTCCCCGTGGAGAAGATTTCGACCGTCCTGACCCCAACAGACACACAACCAGCCATCATGTTTCACAACTACGAGCTCGCTCCCAAGGAAGCTCGGAAATATGCATTGTGCATTTCAATAAAAATTAATGGGGTATCCATAAACCCGTGTCTTGTGGACACGGGTGCATCCATAAATGTGATCTCCATGAGCACTCTTCAGTTGTGTGGGGTCAACGAGGAACAAATAAGACCTTCCTCGATCACGGTCACGGCTTATGACAATAGCAAAAGGCCACCGCAGGGGATGATTATTCTGAAGGCAGAACTAGGCCCCATGTCAATTCCCACGGAATTCCATGTCCTCGACATGGACCCCACATTCAAGGCTATATTGGGTCGCCCTTACATCGAAGCCATGGACGCTGTGCCTTCCACCAACCATCAGTGCATGAAGTTTCCTTACAATGGGAGAATTATTAAAGTGGTCAGTACACCTGTCCTTCACACAGTGGATGCTATCAACACCTCTCTACCTTCTGTTTGGCCGTCTTATCGGCCCATATTGTCACTGCTGGACGTACGTGATCCATCTCATGTTCCACTAGCACCAAAGGAGCCGGTCAGGGCAACCACAACATCATGTCTCCCTTTTCACTCCAAAGGTTGGGAGATTATGAGGAACATCGGCTATCAACAGGGAAAAGGTCTGGGCGCACAGTTACAGGGTATGCTCAAGCCGCCAAAAGAAATTAGGCCGAACCGTAGGTTTGGCCTGGGCTTCAAAGGACCGTTCAAGGCAGATTGGAAGCCCCTCACGTGGACTCTATCAAACCACTTCAACAGAGGGCCCGTTGTTCAGATGGGAGATCACCCACGAGAAGCATATGGGGGATCACATGCTGTATATTTGGCTGAAAAATGTCCGAGGATCACCAAAAGAGGCAAGATCAAAGATCCGGAATGCGAGTGGGACAAATGGTTCGACATACGGGCCATTTCCGTTGCACTGGAAAGGATGTTCTCGTCTCCGCAGCTTGAAGGACCACCATTGATCTCCGAAATATCAGATAATATTACCACTCTTGCCAAGGTTCCAAACTATCCTCGTCCTCGCCAGAAGGACTCTGTCATCGACGGATCTTCATCCGTCCTCAACATTGCCGTCGACGGCTCATTAGCCGCCATCCTCTCCATCCACTCGTCTCAGCCTTTGCTGATATCTTCTTCCTGGGCCAGACAATTGTCTGATGATCTTCCCAGGTCCCCTTCTTTGCTTACATACCTGCGCGGGCTTTTCAACCCGCGCCAGGTCTTCAACCATGATCTGCTCTATGAGCCTCATAATCCTTTAGCCATAACTCATTTTCTCTCTCCTCCAATCTCTTTTCACTGCTTTGTCATTAAAAATAAAAATGAAAAAAAAAACGTCAATTTTCAAACTCCCCAACAACACATCTTCGTTGAGGAAACCTCCTACATCTCCCACGGGTGCGTACCGCCTTGCGGACCACCCGTCCAAGGTCCGATGAGCAACCTTTTCTACCCCTCCTCTGAGGGGTCTTCTCCTGTACATTCTACACCATCCTCTTCGTCTTCCTCTTCTTCTGTAAATATTGTCAGTCAATCTAGGAATGATAGGCCAAGGGTAGTACCTAGAAGAAATCCAAGGGTAGGCAGATCCCTCGTCGATTCCTTCTGGATTTGGCCGCCAGGTGTCAGGCCCTTCTTGTCATTCCCCAGTTGTTAGAAAATCCCATCCAGCTACCCGAAATAGAATGCGAGGGCGACCGTGCATCTGATGAAGGGTATGGAGTCTACGAGATCACGGATGAAGAATGCCCCACTGAAGATGAGGGTGAAGAATATGAGGATGCGGCGGGCGCATACGCTAGTGGAATGAGGAGATTCGACGAGCCGTCAACCGCCGTAGAAGAATCCACCAAAGAAGTCAACTTGGGAACTGAGGAAGATCCTAGGATCATCCTCATAAGTGACAACCTACCACCCTCTGAAGAAGAGGCATTAATTGAGGTTCTCAAGGAATATAAGGACACGTTTGCATGGAGCTACGAGGATATGCCGGGTCTGGATTCAACCTTGGTCGAACACCGTTTAACCCTAAAACCAGGGTCCGTCTCGGTAAAACAAAGGTTAAGGCGTTTCCACCCTCAGATGGCTTTGAAAATGAAAGAAGAGGTCGATAAGCTCCACAAAGCCAGGTTCATTAGAGTCGTCCTTTATCCTCAATGGGTGGCGAACATTGTCCCGGTCATGAAGAAAGATGGGAAAGTCAGGATTTGCATCGACTTCCGGGACCTTAACCGCGCGTGTCCAAAGGATGATTTTCCCCTACCTCACATTGATGTGCTGATTGATAACACGGCAGGCTACGAAACGCTCTCTTTCATGGATAAATTTTCAGGATACAATCAATTTCGTTTGGCAGAAGAGGATCAGGAAAAGACGTCATTCACTACCCCTTGGGGAACATATTGTTACGTGGTCATGCCGTTTGGGTTAAAGAATGCTGGAGCTACTTACCAAAGAGCGATGATGGCCATATTTCATGACATGATGCACATATATCTGGAAGTGTATGTGGATGACTTATTGGTGAAATCAAGGACCAGGATGGAACATCCAGAAGTTTTGGCTAAGGTCTTGCAAAGGTCAAGAGAGTTCCAATTGAAAATGAACCCTAAAAAGTGTGTGTTTGGTGTGTCGTCGGGTAAATTGCTGGGGTTCATTGTGAGTAAAAGAGGGATCGAGATAGATCCCGACAAAGCTAAGGCCATCAGGGATATGCCGCCTCCCAAGAATTTGAGGGAAGTCCGAGGTTTAATCGGGAGGTTGCAGTTTATTCGTCGGTTTGTGTCTCAACATTCACAAAGGTGTAGACCTCTCTACGAGTTGACCAAGCCAGGAGTAGAATTCCACTGGAATTCTAAATGTCAGAAAGCTTTTGAAGGGTTGAAGGAATATCTGGCTAGTCCACCCGTTCTCATTCCACCCAAACCAGAAAGACCTCTGATCCTTTACGTCTCAGTCTTGGATGACTCCGTGGGAGCCGTCCTCGCACAAGCTGATGAAGAAGGCAAGGAACGGGCAACCTATTACTTGTCCAAACTTCTCAATCCCTGTGAGCAGAAGTACACCGGCATGGAGAAAACCTGTGCTGCCCTCGTTTGGGTAGTGCAGAAATTGAAGCACTACTTCTTGGCTCACGAAGTCCACTTGATTGCTCGAATGAATCCTATCAAATTCCTTCTGGAGAAAGCCGTCCTTACGGATAGGCTAGCACGTTGGCAAAGTTTTCTCTCTCAGTTCGACATCACCTACATCCAGCAAAAGGCGATTAAAGGCTATGCCATAGCCGAGCATCTCGCTCACCATCCTCTCCCCAAGTTCGATCCCGTCCAATCAGAGTTTCCAGATGAGGAACTAATGTCCATCAACCAATCAGATGAGCCAATGTGGACGCTATATTTTGATGGAGCTCTGAATTCTCAAGGGAGAGGAATCGGCATCGCCCTCCTGTCGCCTGAAGGTCTCACATTCCCGTTGGCATACCAGCTCAAATTCCCAGTTACCAACAATATAGCCGAATATGAAGCTCTTCTAGCTGGCCTAGAACTCGCCCATTCTTTTCGTATCACTGAGTTGCGAGTCGTAGGTGATAGTCAACTCATCCTTCGCCAGGTGCTCACTAAGTATCGCACTCGTGATCCCAAACTCAAGCCATACCAAGAACTCACTGCTGCCTTTGCCAAACTGTTCGCCAAACTGATCTTTGTTCATGTCCCTCGTCATCAGAATATTCTCGCCGATGCCCTCGCCTCGTTGGCATCATCCATAAGGTTCCCTCTAGGAAGATGGTTTAAGTCCATTTCCATCTATAAACTTCACGCCCCTGCAATCGATGATGCTTCCCACGTAAATATCAAAGACATGATAGCAAGGAAGATCCTGCAGGAAGATATCCTTGAAAAGAGGAAAATCATGTTGGCAGAGGCCGAAGAAGAACCGGCTGATGAAGAGAAACCATGGTTCTATGAAATTGTCAAATACTGCCAAGATCAGTCTTATCCTGAAGGGGCCACCGCAGAGGACAAGAAAGCCATAAGAAGGGTGGCTCAGAAATACACATTGGTTGGAGGTCTACTCTATAGGAGGAGCCTTACTGGTATTCTGTTAAGATGTCTTGGTGACGATGAGGTTTGGAAATGTGTAGAAGAGACGCACTCGGGTGTGTGCGGTGGCCACGTGAATAGTCAGATGCTCGCCAAGAAGATCATTCGGCAAGGCTTTTACTGGCCCACTATGGAAGAAGATTGTGCTGTCTATGTCCGTAGGTGTGTCAAGTGTCAACTTCACGCCGATAAAATCCATTCACCATCTTCCTCACTTCATCCAATATCCTCCCCATGGCCTTTCTCCATGTGGGCATTCGACATCATTGGTCCCCTAGGTGATCCCAATTCCCTCACCAAGCAGAAATCTTTCATCCTTACTGCGACGGAATATTTCACCAAATGGGCCGAAGCCGAAGCTTACGCGGAAATCAAGGCGTCAACAGTCTGCAAGTTCATCATGAAGAACATTCTCGCCAGATTCGGCATCCCAAGCACGATCGTCACCGACAATGGGCCACAATTCATTTCTCAGGACCTACAGGACCTCTGCAAAAGGTACGCAATTGCATTGCATCATTCATCGCCATATTACCTACAAGGTAACGGCCAAGCGGAGGCCACCAATAAAACATTACTCAAAATCATCAAAAAAACATGCGAGTCTAGTAAGTTTTCAGACTGGCCAGAAAAGCTTATCGAAGCTCTATGGGCCTATCGCACTTCAATCCGTACCCCCACCGGGCAGACTCCATTTGCCCTTACTTATGGTATGGAAGCGGTAGTCCCGTACGAGACTCTGATCCCTTCTCTCAGGGTACAATTGGACGAGGAATTTTCCCTCGACGATCGTCGTAATTCACTCCTCGCCCAGTTGGAACTCTTGGATGAGAAGCGGCTGGCCGCTGCCGAACACGCGCGTGTGTATCAAAATAGACTCGCTCGCTTTTACCAAAAGAAAGTCGTTGAGAGAAAATTCAAAGTCGGTGAGATGGTCGTAAAAAGAATTTTTGTCAAACCTGGAGGGCCGCGTTCTAAACTCCAACCCAATTGGGAAGGACCATTTGTAATTCAAGCCGTGTACCCTGGCAACGCCTACAAGCTAATCAACGCCGAAGGGACCGAGTTATCCCACCCTTGGAATGGGCTTTATCTTAAGAAATACTACCCTTAGCACAAACAAAAAAAATGATGAAAAGATAAAAACATCAAAAAATAAAGAAATATTGAAAACCACTAAAAATATGGAAAATTCAAAATGCCGATGCCCGGCAGTCACCATATAATTAAGTCTCTGCATCTAACCTTCATGTTAGGATAGGGCCCATTAAGGCTTGGTAGGCACCGGGTCTTGGTTTGCCAGAACCGTGGAGATCCCTGTCCGGCCACGTCGGCCTATGCTCGCTCGAAGGAAGCTAACATGTGTTCACTTATGTATTTTATTCAAAAAAGTTGGTAGCATCACCTATGGTAGGGCCACACCTAGAAGATCTCCGGAAGCTGTAATCTTTATTCTTTTCTCTTCGACCAAATGAGACAGTCGGCGCCCTTAAAACACTGAGCATGAGAAACCGAAACTCAAACCCCAAGGACAAGAGTAGGATCCATTTCCTCGAGCATCGATCAGTGCACGAGAAGAGGGCAGTGTCCCCGCAGGCATACAAAAAGGGAGCCCACAAACGTCAAACGACTATATCTCCCTCACAAAAAGAAATACAAAATCAAAATCAAGAGAAAAGCATGGTCGTGACCGTGCCTGTTGCGATAAACGGAACCCCTCAAAGCAATAGTCTGAATCCACAAAGGGGGCCGTGGAATGTAAATGCTCGAGATTTGGTCCGAAGTTGTCTGAAAGGAAAGAGTTAATGGGCCCTTATTCGCTCGCCGGGTTAACGGCTTTGCCGGTCCTCTCAGGAAGTTTATCCCCTACACACTTCCTTCTCCCTCTAAAGATGAAGGTTCGATGGAGTTTCTGAAAGGTGAAAACTGCCCAGGGTCTGCGACCTTATTTTAATATACACATTTGGTTGCCTACTTTGAAAAGCAAAAGCTATCGCTGCGAAGGAGTCTCTGTGTTTCTGGCTGGTCAAGACCCCTGTTTACCACCTTGATGTCTTCTTGTTTAACCTCGGGCTTAGGCCAATGCAAGCGCGACACCTATGGGTGCGACGGCGTCTGATTCCGGGTCAGCGTCGCGCGGTTGGTCGTAAGGGTTCCAGGGTGTTCCATCATATACCATCTAGAGTTGTGAGGAAACAGACCCGGGTCGGGCAAATCATTTACCTCGAACACCTTTTGGGTGAATCCCTGTGGTCGGAAGCGACTGGGAGCCTAAGCATGGCATGACGGTATTGTCATCAGGGTAAGTCTTAGCTGGCGGGATCATCATTCGAGGGGTCTAGAGGCCCAAATCAACCTAGATGTGCACTTAGGATACCTGAGAGGTTAGTAAGAAACCCCTGTTCTCACGAAGGTCAGGTGCCATTTGGGTGCTTGCCGGGCGTTAGCAATAAAAAAATCGAAATGATAAAAGCAAAAAAAATGGAAAAGAGAAAATGCACATATTTGCAAACAAAAAAAAATCTTTTTATGATAAAATAAAAAATATCAAATATAAAAAAAGAAAACAAATCAATTTTGCATGATTACATTTGCGTGCAGCATCTCACTTTTAATACCGCTTGCATTCGTGTGCTTGCCTGTCGCATTTATCATCACCGCATCTTTCCCTTGCCTTCGTTAAATAAAGGCTTGGCCCCTTGACCAGTTATCAAGGACAGTCACAGTGACCATTTGCTAATTGAGCAAGGGGCCAAGTCAGAACAGAAATTCTGATTTGTTTGTTTCAGTGATGTGTGCAGGGATTCAGGCAACAGAAGCATAGGTGAAAAACAAACAAACCGAACCTTGTGTTTTATTCCCAAAACCAAAAAAATTTACATCAAGTTCCGCCCTCTCTCTCTCTGCATTACTCGTACCACTACTCTCCAGACAAAACACTCTCAAAG